>JADBJO010007228.1:52276-57276 GCA_016801955.1 Conus betulinus
CATTTCAAAAGGAATTTCAGGTAACTCTGCGGGTTAACATGGACAACCGAACTGCAAGACAAAACACGACGCGTTTCGACCTCCTAGGTCTTTATTCAGGGAAGATAAACAACAGTCAGGACAATGGAGACGAGAACGAGAAATCACTTACCTTCTCGAATTTGGCAGGCGTTGAATAAAAACAAGGTCGTTGGGAAGGAGACCGTGCGAGTCAAAATAGTTCTCAGCCCATCTTACCTGTCTCAATGTTATCTCAGTTATCTTTTCTTTCCCTCGATCCCTTGATGTCCTCAGTAGTCTTTCCTTTGTGATGACGTCCTCGCCCATCTTTCCTTCTACAGAATACCTTCACGCATTCAAAAAAAAAAATTTTTTTCCACGGTGTCTTCATCTGTACTGCTTTTCATCATGAAGTCTTGTTACCGTCTTTTCTTTCTCACGATTTCCTGATCCATATTCCTTGTGCAAAATGTGCTCACCCAGATTGATTTCTTTCCCTATGTTGTCTTCTTCCATCTATCCTTTTCATGATGTTTTTCGTTCATCTCCCTTTTCTGATAGTGTCCTTATCTATTTTCCTTTGTCACTAAGACCAAGGGTGCCTTTCCAGTTTCATGACAGCCTCATTTTTTTTCCCCCCTCCCCATGACATCAGTAGCTATCTTTCATTTTCTGTTTCTGTTATGTTATCATTTATTTCCTTTCACGATATCCTCATCACGTTTTTCCTGCGAAATGATGTCCACGTCCATCTTCCCTTTCTCATGACGTCCTCATCTGTCTTTCTCATGACGTCCTCATCTGTCTTTTCTCATGACGTCCTCATCTGTCTTTCTCGTGACGTCCTCATCTGTCTTTCTCATGACGTCCTCATCTGTTTTTCTCGTGACGTCCTCATCTGTCTTTCTCATGACGTTCTCGTCTGTCTTTCTCGTGACGTCCCTCATCTGTCTTTCTCATGACGTCCTCGTCTTTCTTTCTTATGACATCCTCATCTGTCTTTCTCGTGACGTCCTCAACTGTCTTTCTCATGACGTCCTCATCTGCCTTTCTCGTGATGTCCCTTATTGGTCTGTCCTTCCTCCAGCTATTGACATCTGCCTTTGCCTTAGCCTTAGTTTCCTTTATCATTGTGTCCTCATCCATCTTTTTCTTTCTTCTGATTTTTGTATTCGTGTCCACTCTTTCCGATGTCCTCATCCATATCCCCTTTGTCGACATATCCTGGTCATATTTCCTTTCTTTCTTACTATTACCTCATGCATTTTGTTTTCTTCTCACCATTTCCTTATCCGTCTGTTTTTTTTGTTGTTTTTTTTTTTTGCTCATGATGTCCTCAGTCTTGTCTTTTTGTCCTCATCCATTTGTCGTTGTGTCGTGATTCCCTCGTGCATGGTAACCTCATCCGTATTTTCCGTCACCATGATGTCTTCATCCATTTTCCTTTTTGATGTAATACTACTTGTCTGTGTTCTTTCTCAACATATCCCCCCCCCCCCCCCCCCCCCCCCCCCCCCCCGTTTTGTCCTCGTCTACAGTTCCTTGCTCATGATATCCCCCATCTTACCTGTCTAGAGAACTCATCATCTTTCTCATGATGCCCTCATCCATCGTCCTTCTCTTATGATGCTCTCATTTATCTTTTCTTTCACACAACGATTTTTTCCCCAAGTATCCATCTTTCGTTTCTTTATTTTTTTTTAAATCCTCATTTTTGATTCGTTCTGTTTACTCAATGTGCTTTACTCTATTCTTGGCCTTTCCGAATTCCTGACAATCCTGTGTTTCTCTCCCACCTTGCCTTCTGTCATAATGTCCACGTTCATTTTGCCTTTCTTGCAACGCCCTAGTCCATCTTTCCTTTCCCCTGATGTCTTCCTCGATTTACCCTTCTTATTATGACCTCATTCATCGTTTTTTTTGTTTTTTGTTTTTTTTTTCCAAACCATGGCCTCATCCATCCGACGACTCCTTTGCTTACCATGCTCCAGTCCATCCGTCCTTTTTCATGATTCTTACCTCGTTTATCTTCGTGATGTTTATATCTGACTTTCCTTTTATCATTCTTTCGTTTAACATAACATGCTCTTCGACTGTATTTTCGTTTTTTACCCATCTTTCTTTGCCCAGATTTTATCATCTATATTTTCTTCTGTCGATCGATGGGGCATCGCTGCCTTCCTTCTTTTCATGTGACCTTCATCATCCATCTTTCTCTGTTCATGACATCGTTAGCCATCTTTCTGCACTAGTGTATCGGGATCCGTGACTCTTTTCTCAACATGTTTTGATCTGTCTTTCTTTACTTGACATGAATTGACACTTTGTTTATCGCGCACGCATCCTTCTGTCCTTTCTCATAAGATCCTTACCTGTCCCTTCTCATGACATCCACAGCTATCTTTCCAGGATGTCCGAATCAACCCTTCTGGTAATGTCTGCACCCGTCTTTCCTTTTACATGAAGTTTTCATCATCGAACCTTTCCAGCTAAGGTGTCGTCCATCTTCTATTCTTCATAATGTCTTCAGGTATGTGTCCTTTCTCGCAATGTCCTCATCCATTTCCTTGCCCAGTATGACCTCGCTCGTCTTTCCGTTCTCATGACGTACCTATTCATCTCTCCTTTCTCATAATGTCCTCATCCATCTCTCCTTTCTCATAATGCCCTCATCCATCTCTCCTTTCTCATAATGCCCTCATCCATCTCTCCTTTCTCATTGTTTCTTAATTCATCTTTCATAGTTCGTTGTGTCCTCATCCATCTTTCCTTTCTCATAATGTCCTCATCCATCTTTCCTTTCTCATAATGTCCTCATCCATCTTTCCTTTCTCATAATGTCCTCATTTATCTTTCCTTTCTCATAATGCCCTCATCCTTCTTTCCTTTCTCATAATGCCCTCATCCATCTTTCCTTTCTCATAACGTCCTCATCCATCTTTTTCCTTTCTCATGATGCCCTCATCCTTCTTTCCTTTCTCATAATGTCCTCATCCATCTTTCCTTTCTCATAATGCCCTCATCCATCTCTCCTTTCTCATAATGCCATCATCCATCTTTCCTTTCTCATGATGTCCTCATCCATCTTCCCTTTCTCATTGTTTCTTAATTCATCTTTCATAGTTCGTTGTGTCCTCATCCATCTTTCCTTTCTCATAATGCCCTCATCTATCTTTCCTTTCTCATAATGCCCTCATCCATCTTTCCTTTCTCTTTCATAATGCCCCCATCCATCTTTCTCATAATGCCCTTATCCGTCTTTCCTTTCTCATAATGCCCTCGTCCATCTTTCCTTTCTCATAATGCCCTCATCCATCTTTCCTTTCTCATAATGCCCTCATCCATCTTTCCTTTCTCATTGTTTCCTATTCATCTTTCATATCTCGTCGTGTCCTCATCCATCTTTCCTTTCTGATTGTTTCAAATTCATCTTTCATATGTCGTCGTATCTTCATCTTTCTTTCTTTCTCATAAAATCCTCATTCATTTTCTTTCTTTCTCTGGATGCCTACGTCCATCGTTGCTTTCTCATGATATACACATTCATGCTTTCATTCTCTTGACGGCAACACTGGTCCTTCCTTTATCGTGATGTCGAACGTTATCTGTACGTTCTACAGATTTCCGTATCCATGCTATCGTGTTCATAGTGTCGACACCCACGTGCCTTTTTGTCATGATGTCCTCATTAATCTTACCTTTTCTTACGATGTCCACATGTATTTTTTTTTCTTTTCTCACAATATTCACACCCATTTTTCTTTTTTCACGGGGATCCTTTATTCCTTTCTCAGTTTGTGACATCCTTCTGTCCCGTCTCATGGCGTCGACACCCATCTTATCTTTCTCATGATTCCCACATTCATCATTCTTTTCTCATGTATCCACATTTATAATTCCGTTCTCTCACAATGCCCCCACACCCGTCGTTCTTTTCTGATGGTGTCCACTTTCATTATTCCTTTTTCACAATGTTACACACCCATCATTTCTTTTGCATGATATCCATACCCATCATTCTTTTTTTCATGATGTCCACGCTGCGCATTCCTTTCTCATGATGTCTGCATCCATCTTTCCTTTTACGATGTTCACACTCATGATTCCTTTCCCATGATGTCCAGACCCATCTTTTCTATTTCACAATGTCTAGACCCACCTTTCCTTTCCCTCGATATTCCCACCCATCTTGTCTTTCTCATGATGTCCACATCCATCTGTTTTTTTTTTTCTCGATGTGCACACTCATCTTTTCCTTTTTAATGATAATCACACTCATAATTCTTTTCGTATGATGTCCACTCCTATCTTTCCTATCTTACGATGTCTATCCCCAACTTTTTTCTTTCTCATGATGTTCACGTCTATCTTGCCATTCACACAGTGTCTACTCCACATCCATCTTTTTTCACGATGTCTCTCCACCATCCTTCATTTCTCATGATGTTATAATCTATCTTTCCTTTTTTTTTCGTTATGTCCAGATCCAGTTTCCCTTTGTCAGTGGGTCCTCGTCCATCTTTTTTTCTTCTCAGGGTGTCCACGTCCACCGGTCCTTTCTCATGATGTCCACATTATCTTCCCTCGCGTTTTATGTCCACACGCATCCTTTCTCGTGTCTACTTCCATCTGTCTTTCTCACAATGGCCACATCCATCTTTCCTTGTTATGATGTCCACACCGATTCCTCGTATGTTACTTTTTTTTCTGTAAGAGGTATATCGGGGTGTACGTTTCTCATTACTTTCCTCTCTCATGATGTCACCATCTGTCTTTCCGTTCTCATGGCGACCACCTCCGTCTTTCCCTTTGTTATGATTTCATAATTCATTTTTTTTTTCTTTTTTGTTTTTGGTTTCTTAATCGATCTTGGGGTGCTCCCCACGGTCTCATATATCTGTCCTTTTCCCTGATATCCTTATCCATCTTTTTGTAGCCTTGATGTTGCTGTCTGTTATTGCCTTCTTCGTCATGTTGTTATCCATCTGCCTTACAGTTAG
>JADBJO010007228.1:64776-72276 GCA_016801955.1 Conus betulinus
AATGACTCGTGAATGCCCTGTTGTGTGGAGTATAGAAAGGGTTAATGTGATCATCGCATAAAGGGGGAACAAAAATCTCCATAGCTAGCAGGGCCCAATGGCGCAGTCAGATGGTATTAAAAACGCCTAATGACTCGTGAATGCTCTGTTGTATGGACTAAAGTTGATATATATATCTAATAAAAAAAAAAGGGGGGGGGGGGGGGGGGCTGCCTATCTAAATGGGCCAATGGCGCAGTCAGATGGTATTAAATACGCCTAATGACTCGTGAATGCCCTAATAGGTGGCCTAAAAGTTGATATTATCATCGAACTAAACGGGAGGGGTGGGGGGGGGGGGGGGGGGGGGGGGGGGGGAGGGAACTACACAGCTAATAGGGCCCATGGCGCAGTCAGACGGTATTAAATACGCCTAATGACTCGCGAATGCCCTGTTCGATGGATAGACACAAAAAAAATTTATCATCAGATCCAAAAGAAAAAAAACACTCCACAGCTAACAAGGCCCATGGCGCAGTCAGATGGTATTAAAAACACGCCTAATGACTCGCCAATGCCCTGTTACTTGGATTTAGAGAAAAAAAAAATATTTTCATTTAATTCAAGGGTGGAAAAAAGCTAAAAGGGGCAGATGCCGCAGTCAGATGGTATTACATACGCCTAATGACTCGTGAATGCCCTGTGATGGTGAACAAGCCTAAAGTTACCGCATAACAACAACTAGAAGAACAAAAAGATAGCAGCATGTAACTGCTGGTAGCATGCAGGGGGTCAGCTGACCACGGAAGCTCAGGGTGGGATCATGGACTTCTAGAACCATGGAGAGCTGGCACCCTGTGTTGGTCCCGAGAGGAGGTGGGGATTCAAAGAGGGCGGGTCGGCGGAACCGCCGTGCTGGGTTTCGGGGGTACGCACTATACATTAGCCACAACACATATACGCTCGCGCGTGCGACACACACACACACACACCACACACACACACCCCCACACAGTAACAAACACACACTCACGCAACTGATAATTACTACTCAGGGCAAATAGAACAAGCCAGGAGAGAACCCCAGCCCCACCGGGAGAGAAAGAGGAAGTAGCACCACTCGGTCTCCCACCCGGGGGGGCAGGGCAGGAAAAGAAAAGAGGGAAATAAAAAACTACACTAAAACAACACTACCACACACAAACCACGGCAGCACCGCGGCAGACGGGGGGAAAGTTGGAACACACAGGGAAACACAGAGGAGGAGAAAATAGGAAAAAGACACCCGAGACAACACACACACACCCCCCACACTAACACAATGAAAAAAACAAAAAACACCACACTACACACACCACACACACCACACACACACACACATCACAACACTAACATGACACTACACAGAAAAAGAAAATAAGAAAACCACACAGTGAGGGAGAAAAGACACACACTAACACACACCGGGGAATGTCCAGCACACGAGCGACCCACCCACGACACACAACAGCCACCGTGTACACACCACAAACACTCCAACCCACCAGCGACACACACACACCCCCAAACAAAATAAGTAAAAAAGTTACAAACACGAAGAAAAGCAGAAAAAAGCACTCACCAAATATCGGGACTACACAACCTAACATACGAAAACACAAGCAAACCCGGCAGTCGCGCTGCTGGCGGGCGCCTTCACACACGCACGCTAGTAACAGGGGACTCGCTGCGCACACACACCAAGCACTGAATAAACAACACAACAATCTGCCAAGCGGGACATCTCCCCGCCATATAAGGGTAACTGGAAAAAAAAAAAAAAATAAAACTGGTAACTAAACGTGTTCCAACCAAGACCCGCCTACACCTTCACACAAAAAAACCTCCGTCCCTTATGCAAAACATTAAGATGTCACGGTAGTTATAACTGTCCCCTTCAGGACGGGCAGGGCGCGACCGGGTCATCTTTACGCCTCCACTCTTCTCATCACAACAAAAAAAAAAAACGCACACACACACAGAAAGAAAACACCCCACACACACACACACACTGACTCACACGCACCTCACAAGGACAGAAAGCGGCGCTGACATCACCCTGCCTGTCGACACAAGGAAAGACACAACACACACACTCGTGAGAGCGGCGGGGGCGAAGCCACCACTGTCACACCACACACACACTCCATACACACACACACACACACAACCGAACAACCGCACAGCGGGAACACCCCACACACACACACACACACACACACCCCAACCCCAAAGAACACACCACACACACGACACCCGCCTACACCCAAAAAACATCATACCCACCAGAAAGGACCTACCCACAATAATAACCGCGCGCTGGCACTTCCTGTTTGGGAGTGTGAAAACAAAAAAAAAGAAACAAAAAAAAAGGGCAACGCGGCGCGGATCAAAGTTCGCCGCGGCGCTGCTGTACGTAATCACAGATTTCGATTTGTTGTTTGAGTGTTAGTTGTTTGTGGTTGGTTGTTGTTTTTTAAAGCCGGGCACTAACAGTATCATATTTCTTCCTGATCCACGATTCTTCTGTCCTGCCGAACGCGTCTTCGTGTCGTTCTTTCGTCTGTGCACTGCATGTAAGAAAGACGGATGATTACTGATTTACGAACGTTTTATTTTCTCAATCATCAGAAAGCTCCCTCTGTCACTTCTGACCGTCTGCTTCCCCACTCTCCCCCCGCGCCCTGAGTCTCCCCCGTCCCACCTTCCCCCGCCAGCCCCCCACCGACCAGGGCCGCCCCCCCCAACAAGAAAAAACGCCCCCAACCATCCCATTCCCCCGCATCTCGAGGATCTCCTCTCCACATTCCTCCCCTCAGTATAACACACAATGCTCCTTGTTCGACAAAACATCACCAGTAGAGTCGACTGATCAAACGCCCGTCTTCCTTTTTTTTGTTCTGTGAGTGAACGAATTCACAACATCTTATAAAATGAAGCACTTAGTCCGCAAACGCATTTCTGCTCAAGCGTTCCACATTCTCACATGCCCCACGATGCTCCATGTTGGTCCAGTAGGGGGAACAAGGTTCTTTCAGTCTTCTTTTCCTTTTTTGGGTTAATGATATTTTCTGGTATGATTTTTCTTTATTGTGATTTTTTTTTTATTTTTTATTTCTATTTGTTTCTAGATCGTTGATATCGGTATTTTTCACCTCGGTCAGATCGTGGCCCATCACCTAAAAACATGCGCTAGTACCGCAGCATATCTATCCTCGTCTGGAACTACCTTGGTAGCGGTTAGATGCCCCATGCCGAGAGGAGTTGGGGGGGGGGGAAAGAGGGGGGGGAATAAAAAGAGGGTGGGGCGTTGGGGGATGGTAGGACTCTTTTAAGGGTAGTTAAATAAAACAAAAACGTGTGCCAGTTTCCCTTGCGACCTTTGTGCGCGTACTGAAGTTCCTTTCTTTCTTTCTTCGCTTTTCTATGTACTGTTTTTTTTTCTTTCTTCATTTCTTCACTGTCCCGTTTTTGTTTTGGCCTTTCTTTTAACACCTGCGGTAGTAGCTTTCTGGCTTGTCCTGCGCCCATTTTGAAATGCAGGGGCAGCCTTCTGTTTGTTTGGGCCCCGAGATTAAAATCACATAAAATGCGGTAGGAGATTTCTCTTGTTTTTTGAAAATTATTCATATTGAAATCGCAACCCGTTTGAATGCAGGGGAACTTTCCCTCGGGTTGTTTTCGCTGAAACACACATTTGAATATGCAGGGGAACTTATCTCATGTCAATTCAGCCCGCCTTCTTTTTCGTTCGGCCACTTGTGCAATGCAGGGGAGATAAAAGAGGAGGAAGGTGGGGGATCTTGTAATGTAAAATTGCCCGGCCCAACATTAGATCTTCCTAAGAAATTGGGTGGCTAGTAATGTCCGTCCTTTGTTGCGTTCGTTGCTGTTCTCGTCCCTCTACTTGGCGATTCTAATTTTGACCATGTGGTGGTTTTACATTTTGATCTACTGGTACTGCTGCCAACTGGTCCTGCTGCATTTCTGTCAATGTGGTGTTGGTTAGTTCAGACTTCCTGTGTTGATGCCTTAGGGAAAGCCGACAGTTTACATTATTCATGTCACTTTGCTCACTGTCATTTGTAGAATGGCGAGTTCTGCCCTTGAAATCCTTGGTGGAACTAGATAATGAGAGTTGGAACCACTGGAACAGGCACGAGTTGTCCATGTCCGCGAACATTCCGCGTGGGGCCTCCTCCACTAACTGGTTTAGGCACCCCCCATCGTCAATGATGCATGTTTGCTGCCTTGGACTTTTTCTCAAAAGGATTTTTTGATTTTAAAGAAGAAAGAACTGATGAGCCGAAATGATCAAGTTGATTGGTGGGCCACTTTGGTGAACGGTTTATTGGGGATTAGTTTTGACCCGACTGAAGGAAGCCGCAGGGACAGGAAGCAGTGGAAATCGATGTTGTGAATTTCTTTGTACAAGCAACACATTGTCAGAGTGAGTGTGCCAGTTCACCACACATTAGAACACTAACAAACCCACACAACCAGACACTTTGTGTAACCAAACGCCAAAACATTAAAATCTGGAAAAAGAAATGTGTCCATTTGTAAATGCAACAAACATACTATGCATTGGTGTAAGAGACTGGCTTTGGAAAACACAGACAACAACAAAATTAGTAGTGGAAATGGTTTTTTTTTTTTTTTTTTTTTTTGGTTTTGGTTTTGTTGGTGAAAAAAAACAACAAGAAGTTGGCAATTGTTTTTGGTTTTTTTTCCGCTTTATCTAGATCTGAGTTCTTCCTTGACGAAAGTGACCTTCTTCGAGTTTTCTTGTTTGTCTGTTGTTTGTGTGTTTGTGTTTTTGTCTTGCTTGTTTTTTCTTTTGCGTTTTTGGTTGCCTTGTTTGTTTGCCTGTTTTGGTACTCTTGTTGCCAAGTCCTGCGAAATGGTCCTCTGTGGTCCGTTCTGAAACAGACACTATCTCCGTGCTCATCTCCGATGCTTCCATAATGAATATTCTGTTTTTGATGATGCTCTTCAGCTTTTGAGGTTGTTTTTTTTTTTTTCTCCTCAAAGACAGTGGACATTCGTTTGCGAGCTGTGTGGATTATGGAGCCGGCGCCATGCGCATGCCAAGATTGGTTGTTTTTCATTACATATCCGGACGACCGCGGTCTGACAAACCTTCCTTCGTTTTGTATCCAGCCATCTGAGTCCCGATGATGTATGGAGTTGTTGTTTCATTGTTTGTAAAAGACACTTTCCTTTTAAACTGAACTTGATGACATACCGCCGCGCGCGTGCACACACACACACACACACAGCACACACACAACACAAACACGAAACACAACTTTGCCCGTGCGCGCGTCAGCGTGTCCTGACTGTTGTCTCCCTTCGTACGTTTCCACGTGCTGAGGTATGTTCCTTCCGATGTGACATTTTTTGCTTTAAGCGTTAACACGCGGATAGATCAACAGACAGGCTCCTATATAGGTTGCCACACCGATTCACCGTGTCCTTTTCTGGAGGTACTCAACAACGTACGTTTTTTCTTTTCTGTTTCAAGTGACCACGTGTCTACACCTGCAATGGGGTTGAATGCTCGTTTCGTTTTCTTTCTGATTTTGTTTTAGACTTTGTGTTGCTCCCTTTCCGAGTGTAACCAAAGTACAGCTCAGTGTCATTTTGATGCCATTCCCGTGCAACACTTTGCTTGTGACCCTCCCCCTCCGCTTCTTAGGTACTCAACGGTTTTTTCGTTGCTGCGATTTCTTTTGTGGTACCGCTGGTAGTGTCCAGCAATATTTGCGCTGCTGAGGTTTCTTTTTCGCATCGGGTCAAACTAATATCAAAGCTGATTTAGTGTAGACGCTCTACAGAGAAGTGACACCCCCGAGCCAGGTTCGGTGTGAGGTCATATTCAGGCTGAGCGTTTGGCACCCTCAGAATTGATGTGGTAGGGGTCGACGGGTCAAACCGCAACAGGAAGGCCGATCGGAGAAGGTGGGGACTGGAAGGGAAGAAGAGGATGGTGGAAGGTTTATGCAGCACTATACCGATACCATCAGAACATCAACACGTCAAGCCCCAGGCATAATGATGTGAACGCGTTTTTTGCAACGGCCTGGGAGTGTTACCCTGAGCTTACCATTGAATGAGATGGGCTGGGTATTAATAGGAAGGGGCAGGTGGTGGGTTGAGGGGTTGCTGAAGCAACTATAGCTGAATCACGTTGACTGAAGAAATTTTGGACTGTTTTTTGTTTTCTGATTTTTTATCCCCCTGCGTTGTTCTCAAGTCTTGGTCAGGGCGACTCGATATTAACTTTTATTTTTTTTGGTGTTGCAAAGCGAGACGACTGCAGGCGGAAATCTAAACAAATCTTAGATAAATTGTTAGCGAAGCGCCCAGACAAACGTGGACAAACGAAACAAAGTCACAAGACAAAAACACGAGTCTTGTGACTCGTTTGTCCACGTTTTCTCTTGGCGTTTCGCTTAACATTTATTTAAGAATTTGTGTTTACTTTTTTTTTTACAAAGCTTGTGACTCAGATTTGGTTTACGTCCGATCCCTCAAAATATATCAATTAAGATAGATACCACTTATAACTTTATAAATGTCCCACCTTTGCCCCTATTCTGACTCATGTACGATTTGCAGATGCTAATCACAAACACTTTTTTTTTTTTTTAACTTCCTTTCCTTTGCTTTTCAGCTAGCATTCTATCACGCCAGGATATTTTGAACTTTTTCCGTGCAGTGTTCTCTCCACTCCCACCTTTTTCAAGTCCACCGCTCGACGTTCTCCAGAGACCCTTTCACTTTACCCGTATAAACATGGTTGTAGACCGGCACTGAAAGGTTTGGGCACACCACCACCAGTTTTTCATCTCCGCTCAGTGGCAGTTTCTCGCTTTTTCAACTGCTGATGTCCTCCTTTGGAACCTGAGGCCCTTCAGTTTCTCCTTCCTCCATTCATTTTTCAGCCCTTCCATTTCCCGCCCATACCCCCTGTTATTCAGTGTTCATGTTTCCCTACCCCCCATTCTCTTCCGTCATATTTGATCTTTGCCCACTAAACCTCCAACCTTTGAAGTCCTGCAGTCCTTCCCCTTCCCCCTTTTCATTTTATTCTGTTACAAAAAAAAAAAAAAGTTCCTTTCATACAGTGATGACCTATTGATCTGCCACTGCTACGAACTTACGATACAGTATTACCATTGTTTCCGCTATACGTTTCTTTCGGCGATATTGAACAGTAGGGTGGATACCATATTCAGCAAATTCAACTCCATTCAGTTCTCTCCCCTTCCTATCCCGCCCCGTCGTTTTGTTCATTTTGATGTTCTTTTTCCCATCCATCATTCTGCTCATGCTCTTCCTCCTTTTTCTTCACTCGTCCATCATTGATCTTCATCCTTTTCTCATCATTCATCCTACCACTTACCGTTCCGTCTCTCAGTTATCGTTCTCATGTTTTTTGCTCATCTTGTTTTTTTTTTTTTTTTTCTTGTACTA
>JADBJO010007228.1:77276-79776 GCA_016801955.1 Conus betulinus
ATTATTTTTAGCGGGGGCCGTTGATCTTCATGAAGATGTCTACTTAGTGTCTCAGCTTTGCTGGTGCCATCAGTTCTTTTGTATGGCACGACGTGTTGTTTGATGGTCTGGCGCATTTCTTCAATGGTGACATGATCAGTATATCTGATGTATAGTATCTTGCAATGACATCTCATTTCTATGGTGGGTTTTTTTCTTCCAGGTCCATGTCGCGTATGCATGTAGGACAATGAAATATACCCGCGCATTCGGGAGCCAGAATTTTGTTTCACTTCCATGCTATTGTCTTTCCATACAGGGTTCAGTCAGGGCAAGACTGATGTCTTCCCTGCTCCTGAGGGGATGTCTTATTTAAATCCCAAATCGTTGAAAGTAAATTCCAGATATATATGAACTGTTTAACAGTTCCTGAGGTCTATTGGTGGTTACATCAGTACTGGAGGTGATGCTATGCCTGACCATTAGCTTGGCCTTCTCGGTGTTTCATACCCATACTGTTTCTCGTAGATGTTTCATCCAGTGTTTTAACACGCTTGGTGAATTCTTGTTCAGTGCCCACCAGGCCATCGAATTTTTCTGCAAAGTGAAAGTTCGTGATAAGTTATTTGTGAAGTGTTGAGCGTGTTGGCATGATCCTCAAGTGGAACATTCATGATGCATTCCAGAACTGCGTTGAAAAGTATTGTGGAGGAAAAAGGGGGTCCCTGACGAATCCTAACTGATTTGTGGGACCACTTACCAGTCGCGCCCTCTCTGAGTGTTGCACTGCTCACTTTGGCGTATACTTGCTGAATGCTGTTGACAAACTTTGTCCTGATGTCAGAATTCTTCACAGTGCCCTGTGTAGCACCCGTGGGACAGACTCTGTTCCATGTCTTGTTGAAGTCTGTGACGACATGATAGAACACCTGATGTTGCATTGTCTTTGGTGAGGGTTGAAAATCTCTTTGATAATACTTCAGCCTTTCAGACACAGCGGTATCTGCAACTGTAATCTGTTCAGACTGATTTTAAACATTGCGTCGCTTACATTGCTGATCTAACCGATCTTGTGGTTCGGTCTGGCAGTGTTCAGGATTTCCTCGCTCTAGAAGTCTGACGATTAGTGATCGAGACTCTTTGGCGTTAGCCAGTCGCTTGTGTGCCAGATTTTTGCTGCAGAAGGCAGTTAATGTATCAGTTACTGCCTTTCCGCCGTATTCAAATGTTCTGCAGAGATGTTGTCAATGCTTGCAGTCTTGCCATGTTTCAGCGACTTCACTGCTACTACGACTTCGACAGAGTGTTGGAAAAGTCATCTCCATGTGATGAAACCTGGACTGTTGGCACGCATGGATTTCTTTTGCTCTGTATGTTGTAGAACTCAAAAAGCAAAGGTGTTCTGTCTTCCGATGATGTTTTCTTTCTCTTAGGGGATAGTTAACGTCTTTGTCCTGAGTGGTGCTGACTTTAATTTGCGTTGGCCACATTTTCAGATTTAAAGTTTTTGTTGTTTGTTTTGTTTGTTGTTGTTGTTGTTGTTATCCAGGTCTTTCCAGAATGTTTTCACACTCTTATTTTCATCCCGTCTCTAGCATTTACTTTTTGCATACGTTTTTCTGGTCATTCCGTCCATTATTCATTTTCATTACATTTCTTCTCCCCGGTTCCTTCTCATCATTCAGTACGCTTGCGTTCTCTTTTCCTATCCGGTCTGCCATTCACAATCACCACGTTCTATTCTCATTCCGTCTGTCGTTTGTCATGCTTTAAGATCTGCCGTTAACCATTCATCATCCTCGAGTTTTCTCCATCAGTCAATCAGCCTCACGATCTTTTCTTGTTGTCCCAGACCATCATTTATTTATCGTTTTTGGCGTTCTCTCCTTCCCCTCCGATCCATCATTGATTCTTCTCCAGTCGTTGTCGTCCGTCTCTCCTCTCGACTGCCATTGTTCATACGACGTTCTCTCTTTTTTTTTTCTCCAGTCTGCCGTTCATGGGTTTTATGTTTTGCACACCCGTTCTAGTCTATCATTCATTCCTCTCACGGTGTCTATCATTCATTCCTCTCACGGTGTGCTCATGCTGACTGGTGTACCATTCATCATCAGTCTGTCATTCATTACTCTCACGGTGTCTCTATCATTCATTCCTCTCACGGTGGGCACAGGCTGTCTGGTTTACCATTCAT
Source organism: Conus betulinus (assembly GCA_016801955.1). Lineage (NCBI taxonomy): Eukaryota > Metazoa > Mollusca > Gastropoda > Neogastropoda > Conidae > Conus > Conus betulinus. The sequence goes on from JADBJO010007228.1 coordinate 79,450, forward strand.
CATCAGTCTATCATTCATTACTCTCACGGTGTGCTCATGCTGACTGGTTTTACCATTCATCATCAGTCTATCATTCATTCCTCTCACGGTGGGCTCAGGCTGTCTGGTTTACCAGTCATCATCAGTCTATCATTCATTACTCTCACGGTGTCTACCATTCATTCCTCTCACGGTGGGCTCAGGCTGTCTGGTTTACCAGTCATCATCAGTCATCATCATTCATTCCGCTCACGGTGTCTATCATTCATTCCTCTCACGGTGTGCTCATGCTGACTGGTTTACCATTCATCATCAGTCTATCATTCATTACTCTCACGGGTGTGCTCA
>JADBJO010007228.1:84776-87276 GCA_016801955.1 Conus betulinus
GGGGAAGGGAATAGAAGGCTTGGCATGGGTGGGGGTGCACGGATTTCAGGGTCTGACATGGGATAAGGTGCAGGGGGTCGCGGCTTTCATTTTCTGGCTTGAGTGGGGGATCAGGGAGTGAAGGTTTCAGAGCATGACAGGATAGGGCGTACGGGGGCCCGTCGATGTAGGGTGTGTGGGCATAGTGCGGCAACTATGGCGCGGATACAGGGCGTGACACACGTGGGTTTATTGGGGCAGAGGGGAGATGATACAGGACGTGAAGCAGGTATGTGTATTGGAGCAGTGGGGGTGCGAATATAGGGAGTGACATGGGTAGGTGTACTGGAGTAGAGGGGGTGCGGATGTCGGGCGTGACATGAGTAAGGTATTGGGGCAAAGTGGGCGTGCATGAAGGGCATGACATGGTGGGCGCGTTGGGGCAGAGGGGTCGTGGATGATGGGAGTGGTGTAAGCGAACGTATTCATGGAGAGAGGACACCGTGAAGGGGGGTGATATGAGTTCTTTTTATTGAGATGGGGCTAGGATGAAGGGCGTGACAGGGGCGTCTTATGGAGATGGAGCGCAGATGAAGGGTGTGACGTGGGCGTCTTCTGGAGGCAGAGGGCTTGTGGATAAACGGCGTAACGTGTGTCGTGTCGGGACCAAGGCGCGCAAATGAAGAGCGTGACATGGGTGTGTTGTTGGAGCGGATGAAGGGCGTGACACGCTGGGCGTATTGAGACAGAGGGGACGTGGACGAAGGACGTAGCAAAATGGGTGTAGTCGGGCAGAGGGGGCGAGGATGAAGAGCGTGTCATGGTGGGTGTATTGGCGGATCGGTGGCGAGGACGAAGGGCGTGGCATGGGTGTATTGGAGCAGAGGGGCGTGGATGCAAGGCGTGACATGAGGTGCGAGGAGGGTGGGTGCCAATGCAAGGCGTGACATGAGGTGCGAGGAGGGTGGGTGCCAATGCAAGGCGTGACATGAGGTGCGAGGAGGGGGGGTGCCAATGCAAGGCGTGACATGAGGTGCGAGGAGGGTGGGTGCCAATGCAAGGCGTGACATGAGGTGCGAGGAGGGTGGGTGCCAATGCAGGCGTGACATGAGGTGCGAGGAGGGTGGGTGCGTGCGGGATGCAGGGCGTGACACATGGCTGGGCGACTGGACTGGAGGGGGGGGGGGGGGGGGATGGATGCAGTGCATGAAACGGATGAGCGTAAGGAGAGGTGGGGAGGAGAGGCATGGATGCACATAAGATGTGCTGGGTGTGACATGGGTGGGTGTACAGGGGTGGTGGTGGGGGGGGGGGAGAAACACAGACGCGTAATGTGAAATGTGACGTGTATGGGCAAACAGGAGGAGGGGGAAAGTGTAAGTGTGTGTGTGTGTGGGGGGGGGGGGGGGGGGGGGGGGGCATGCACAAGGCGCGATATGTATGGGCCTACGTGGGGGGGGGGGGGGGGGGTAGGATCGAATTGCAGAGAATGGCGTGGGGGAGGGTGTGGGGGACGTGAATGCATGGCAGATGAGGGATACGGCAACGTGGATGTTGGGTGTGACATGGAGGGGGGTAGGTGTGTCGCGCACGCAATGAACGACATAGTGGCAGGCATGGAGGACACGGACAAAGCACGTGACAGTGGTGGTGACACAATGGCCGCGGATGCAAGGCGTGCTACGGGTCGGGAGGGGAGGCTATGGGTGGCCGTACTGGGTGCAGACGGAGGGGGGGGGGGGGGGGGGGGGGGGCGGGCGGGGCGGGGGGGGGGGGGGGGCGGCGGCGGCGGCGGCAGATGCAAGGTGTGACATAGCTGTGCGAACTGGAGGGGACAGGGGGAAATGAATGGATGCAGCGCGTGAAATGGATGAGCGTAAAGAAGTGGGAGGGGTGGGGGTTGGGGAGGGAGGGGAAGGGAGGAGGAGGAGGAGGCGCGTCAGTTTTAGGGCGTGGCATGTTTTGGATTACAGGGGGTTGAGGTTTTCAGCGCCTGATATGGATGGGTTTGCTGAAGGGTACGGGGGGGTGGTTGATGATGTCAGGGCGTGACATGGATTTGCCTATGGGGGACGCGGATTTTAGTGAATGACACAGATGGGGTTAAGATACGACGGGTACTAGACGTTGGCGTGCTCGCGCGCGCGCGCGCGCGCGCGGTGTGTGTGTGTGTGTGTGTGTGTGTGTGTGTGTGCTCACTCGCGCGCGCGTGCGCGCCTCAGACACTGTGAAGAACCGTGCATGCAGACAGGCACACATATTTTTGGTACATAGGGCATGCACGATTCTCTGTATTGCCAACAACTTCTCTTTAATTTACTCTTTCTTTACTTTATTTTTCCTTCACTTTGTATATGTACATAGTTCTGAAGTCACGGTTATGTTACAAAGTTCGTGACATTTAGCCTCTTGTAAAATTTCGCTAAGAAGAGAGGACATATTTATACACGCATTTTGTGTGCGCGCGCACACACACACACACGCACACACACACACACCACCACACACACACACACACACA
>JADBJO010007228.1:97276-107276 GCA_016801955.1 Conus betulinus
CCACTGAGAGCACGGCAGAGGTGACACTGTGTGACGTTCTCACAGCGTGTGCTCTTTTCTGCTTCGCGGCGGCTGTTCTGCACAGCACAGTGGAAATCTCACGCAGCTTTCTGGCACTGGACTATACATTGATGGTGGTGGAAGACAGATTTATCAGAGGAACTGCAACAGGTGATAGTGTGTTTAGTTGTGACAGTGATGTGGCTCAGCACCCAGCTTTCCCCTTTGTACCCGCCCTCCTGTCCGTGCATGCAGTCAGTGCGGTGCTGTGTATTCGACGTCTCCTTCTCAGTGGAGACATCGAGGTAAACCCAGGCCCCAATCATGTAGAGGTTCAATCCTTTCAATCGACGTTACCAGCGGAAGACGATGGGCCCATGTCATCAAGTGCGACGAGTGTAATCCTCGATGCCATACGACAGCAGGGTCTAGAGAATAAAGAACAGAATGCTGCCATTAGAGGAGATTTGAGTGAAATCATGAGTGAACTCGGGCAAGTAAGACAAAGATGTGAAGTGATTGAACAGAGGTGTGAGGGGGCTAGAAGAAGAGAACAGGAAGTTAACAGAGACAGTGTCAGTTCTGCAATCACAACTGAACAGCTTGACGACTGACATGGCAAGAACTAGTGAACAAGGAGCAATAATGTCAGAGACTGTCGAGGGCATGAGAGAGGAGATGAAGGGCATGATTAATGAAATTGATCGGTTAGAAGAGTTTTCTCGTCGAGACAACCTCCGATTGTTTGGTATCCCCCAGGTCAGTGACAGAGAAGACTACAACCTGTGTGCCAGAGCAGTGACATCAGCCCTCAACAGTGTGGAGGGGGCCAAGCAGTGGACTGAGGAGGACTTGGTGCGTGCACACCGTGTGGGATACGCGAGATCAGGAGAACCACGACCCATGATAGTCAAGTTCCGAATTGGACAGACAAAATGGCAGTGCTGACAGACAGGGAGTTCAGGGGGAGGTTGGAGAAGAGAGGAGTGAGAGTGGCCAACGACCTTGACACGACGACAGGCGGCTATCGTGGCACAGGCCAGAAAAGACGGCATGTCGGCCTATTTTTCAAAGGGCAGGCTGACAGTCGGTCCAGAAGACCGGACCCGAGATCATACGCCGAGGTGACAGCGGGGACGACGCCATCAGCGACCGCAAGAAACAACGACGGCGACTACGGCAGTAAGGACGGTGACACAGGGATCAACGTGTGACACGCCCCCAGTCATCATACAGCGAACGGGACAACACACAGAGACAACACGCCGGAGACGGGAGGGATTCCCCTCGCTTGAACCACGTGACTGGTACGCCCAACCAGCGATCGCTTCCTCAGCGCGCAGCGAACACAGGGCCAACGACTCGCTCGGCTGCTGACCGTGTTGGCAGGGACAGAGACGGTCGCAATCGTGATGCACGTGCCACATCGGGTGGGGCCAGGGCGGGGGGCGACAGCAAACGGGTTTACACAATTACCGGAGTGCCAATGACAGTACACGGAAGAGTGAAAATGCAAGAAATCCCCGCTCAAACAATAATAATAAATAGCATGAGGCAGACCATCGGACACTGAACCTAATTTTTTTTAAATTACAACGTGGAAAATCTGTATAGTAAACTACAAGATGTTTCTTTTGTCAACTATATCAACTCGTTCGATTTTGTGTGTTTAACGGAAACGTTTACAGGCAGTTCTTTTGAGTTTGATGGAATGTTTCAAAATTACGTTAAATTTCATGCTCCTGCCAAAAAAAAACTATCTATTCGTGGCAGAAATTCAGGTGGAGTTCTTTTGCTAGTGAAAAATTGTTTTGCAAAGTTTGTCGTTCAAGTTAGACTGGGTTGTGATAATGCTATTGCTGTTAAGAAGAAGAAAAGATCTGCTGAACATTGATAAAGATCTACTGATGGTTGCATGCTACATTGTTCCTGAGGGTGGGCCTGCATATGATCAGCTAGAATTAAAAAAATGGCATACATATATTAGAAGAGAACTTGTTACAGTGTATAGATAAGGATGAGGTATATATGATGGTGTGCGGAGACTTGAATGCGAGAACGGGATCAGAGCAAGTGCGACTGGAGAGCATGATCAGTTTTTTGCCCAGTGATGAAAGTGAGGATGATGTGAAAGAAAGTGGTACGCGTGTTTCAAAGGATTTGGTTGTAAATAATTTTGGTAAATCACTTTTGGATTTTTGTTTCTTATTTGATCTGAGCATTATCAATGGGATCTTGTGTCAATGATCAGAATGGTGAATTTACGTTTGTGTCACCCAGGGAAACAGTGTTATCGACTATTTTATTGTTTCCGATGAGGTAACGGACATGTGTAGTTTACAAGTTGGGGAGAGTTTATACTCTTGGCATCTACCAGTCGAATTGTCTTGGAGGAATTGTTTGAGTGAAGGTTGTGTGCCCCAGATACCGCAGTCTGAACACATAGAAGAAGAAAAGGTAGTGTGGTCTGAAGAGTGTTGTGGGTTGTACAAAGAGGAAATGGAATCTGATGAATTTAAAGAGTGTTTGAATAAAGCACGACTGATTCTTGCCACGGATGTTAACAGGGCGACCGACATTTTAGTAAGTGCAATGTATGGGGCTGCAGCGTCCATGGTTAGGAGGGTTGGGAGAAAAAAAAACGGTGCAATGATTGGTTTGACTTTGAGTGCGAACAGAAGAAAAAGATTGTCTTACGACTTCTGAGATCTTTTCGGAGAGCAAAATTACCGGAATACAAAGCACTGCAAAAAGAAGCGTACATAAAAGAAAGGAAAGAGTATGGTCAATTGAAAAGAGAGAAAAAGAGATTGTCTAATGAAACGAAAATTAAGAAGCTTAAAGACTCGATTCACGATCCAAGACTTTTCTGGTCAACAATAAGAGCTGTTAGCAGGAAAGGCATGGTTTTTAATGAGATTAGCAGTCAACAGTGGTACGATCATTTCTTCAGTGTTTTCAATGACTTCGAAAGTACGCCTGTACATGAAGTTGCTGAACACGAGGAGCTAGCGGAGGAGGGAAACGAAGAGTCACTCTTTAATGATCCAATCACTAAACAAGAGGTCGTAAATGGAATAAAAAAACCTGAAAAGTGGAAAAAAGTCCTGGTCCAGACAAAGTCATAGGTGAAATGTTTAAACATTCAAGCGCAGGGGTAGTGGACTTTCTGGCTGAATTATTCAATGCTATTTTTGACCGTGGAATGTTCCCCAGAGAATGGTCTAAATCTATAATCATACCAATTCATAAAAAGGGAGACACAAACAACCCAGACAACTATAGAGGTGTGCTTTAACAAACGTCATAAGTAAAATATACACAAATATTTTAAACAAAAGACTGACTAAATGGGCAGAAACCGAAGAAACAATAATAGAAGAACAAGCAGGTTTTAGGAAAGACTATAGCACGATAGATCACATTTACTTTATACGCACTTGTCCAGAAATATCTACTCCGAAATGCTAAATTATATGTAGCCTTTGTCGACTTTAGAAAAGCCTTCGATTCGGTGAACAGGAACATTCTTTGGAATATTTTGAGAAATAATGGCATTAACGGGAAAATGTATAAGGCACTTAGAGGTGTGTACGATTCTGTAGTGGCTTGCGTACGTCAAAAGGGTAAATTAACAGATTACTTTGACTGCCCCGCGTGGTGTAAAGCAGGGATGTTTACTAAGCCCTCAGCTTTTCTCATTTTTCATCAACGAATTAGCGATAGAGATCAACAAACGAGGCAGACACGGTATTCAAATGATACCAGATGCTGTTGAAATTTTCCTGATGTTGTTTGCAGATGATGTTTTTGCTTTCTGATACGATAATTGGCTTACAAAACCAGTTGACAGCATTAAAAGGAGAAGCAGATCGATTACAATTAAACTGTTAATCTGGGAGAAAACAAATATTATGATTTTTAGAATGGGGGGTCATCTTTCTAGACACGAAAAATGGTGGTACGGTAACACAGAAGTAAAAGTGACAAACAGTTATAAATACCTCGGTCTGATATTCACAACCAAGCTCAGTCTTAGTGCAGCTTTGACAGAAACGTGTAGAAAAAAGGAAAGAGAGGAGTGATCGAATTCTTAGAACATTGAGAAAATTAGATTCAGTTGAAACCATCGATTTTCTGGAAACTTTTTGACACTCAGATAACACCCATATTGACATATGCAGCAGAGGTGTGGGGGGTGCCGGTCAACAGCGAAATAGATAGAAAGTGTCCATACATTTGCAATCAAGCGTTTTCTAAGTGTTCCCTTACATTCTTCCAATAAAATGGTTTATGCGGAAACCGGAAGATATCCTTTATATATATACACCTATGTAAAATGTATTAAATATTGGTTGAAACTGTTAAAAACTACCTGCACAAGGTTATGTAAACAGGCGTACAAAATGTTGTTACAACAGCATGAGAATGGAAAGTTTAACTGGGTATCCAATGTAAAGAAACTGTTGACTGAAAATGGGTTTGGCATTGTCTGGCTAAGCCAAGAAGTAGGAAACGATGAATTGTTTATCTCAGAATTTAAAGACAGATTGATCTGTATGTTTCAAACAAAACTGGCACTCTCACATGGAAGGAAATGAAAAATACAGTGGTTTCTTTCATTTAAGAGTAACCTGCAACCTGAAAAATATTTATCGGTGGTAACAGATAGATGGCACAGAAGCGCACTGGCAAGATTTCGAACAAGAACGTTAGGTCTGTCTGCCAACAAAAAAATGGTTTATGCTTGATACAACAACAGTAAATACTTGTCCAGTCTGCAAAGCAAACACCACTGAAGATGAGAGTCACTTTTTATACCATTGTGATGCTTACCAACATATTCGCGGAAAATTTAGCTTGTTTCAGGTGCCTGTTGTACAAAATTGCAATCTGATTCATATACTGACACTTGAAAATGAATCGCTGATCAAATCCTTAGCAAGTTATATTGCCGAAGCTAGTAAAAAATCAGAAAAAAATCGCTTCCAACCTGATTTCCTCTTGTAAACATTCTTTTCTATTCAGTGCCTGGTGGTCTTTGATTCTGTGACTATCAATGGTAATGTTTTATGAGATGCCATTGTTTTGTGTTTTGCTTTTGTCCAACACAACTTTAAAACGTTGGACCTTGAGTGTGTGAGTGTGTACACAGATGCACACACACACACACACACCACACACACACACACACACACACACACACGCTCACACGTTCGTGCGCGCTCGCACGCACACGCACACACACACACACACACACACACACACACACACACACACACATACACACACACAATACACGCTCAACACACACACACACACACACACACACACACACACACACACACACACACACACACACACACACACACACACATACACACACACACACACACACACACACACACACACACACACACACACACACACATATATATATATATATATATATATATATATATATATATATATATATAGCTGAACAATTAAATAGTGGGGGAAAAACAATGCAGGCCAACAATTCTTATACAATATATATACGCACGCAAACACACACGCATGTGTCTATACACACATACATACATACATACATACATACATACATACATATATATATATATATATATAGAGAGAGAGAGAGAGAGAGAGAGAGAGAGAGAGAGAGAGAGAGAGAGAGAGAGATGCATGCCTAATGACGTATCAGTGTTTGTGTTGAGTTGGTGGTGGTGGGTGGTCTGTTTTGAGTTCCCCTAAAAGAGTGGCGAATACATTTACAAGATATACATAACCAGCACTAATGCCACGCTTCTTTTCTAGCTCTGGTCTGAATCTACTGACAAAAGCCGTGGACTCGCTTCAGTGCGTCTCCAAAACACGCTTGAATACGAGTCGTACCGGTTGATCCATAGACGTTTACACTAAATTAGGTAATCAAAGGGGACGGAAGGAAGGCGAAGGGGCAAGAGCATTATACTTCAAAGTGTTGCAAATGGTTTTAGACAGCAAAATCAAGTGGTTTAGATACTCGCAACCCCCCACCTCTCTCTCTCTCTCTCTCTCTATCTGTCTCTCTCCGGCATCTTCTAAACAACTTTTGTGCAGTTAAAAGACGTTTTCCTTTTTTTTTCCATATCTGCTTCGCGCGCTGTCCTTTGGAAGACCAGTGTTGAAGAAATGGCTCAATGTCGGCGATTACGATTGCTTGTACAGAAGGGCATTTCTTCACACTATGATTGCTATTCACATGGCTTCCCAGGCAGCACGCCAACTGGGAAGAACGCATTAATATTCATGCTACGTTGAACAGCAGCCAGCAGGTCAGAAGAAGAGTGCGTGTTCTCGAAAACTTAACTTTGCTCATGTAAATGCAACAAACTGCCGATGAGCAGGACAGCTCATGAAGACGTTTTCAGAGAAGAACCCCGCCCCCACCCCCTCCACCGCCTCCCCAACTCCTCCACACTCTCAAGCGATTGTTTTGGCCATGAACTCCGTGCATTATAAAGAGAACGGGCCGCATCCACCTCATGACTCAAGGATGCTGTTAAAGTGATCTCCCTTTGAAAGAATCTTGTCATACTAATGTTTTCTGAAACTGATTTTCGCTCTTGTTAATCTAACACCTTGCCTGTAATTCTAAACGGTCAGATGTTTCATTTTATCTTGGAATTTAGTCGTATCCAAATAAGACCTGTTTCAAATTGTCAAATTGATGAATTTCCGTGCGCCTGTATGTGTCTATATGTGTCTAGTGTTGTGTGTGTGTGTTCGTGTGTGTGTGTGTGTGTGTGTGCGTGCGCGCGCGCGCGCGCGTGTGTGTGTGTGTGTGTGTGTGTGTGTGTGTGTGTGTGTGTAATCATCATATCGAAAACAAAAGTAACAAACATGAAATAAATGACAATCAATTGAAAGCTTGAAATACAAGCAAAATAGGCCAGTATCTCGACCATCCAGTTTAATATTATTCATAGAAGTAAAGAAGTAAATACGCTAACCAAAATATTTTCACTACTTCCTGTAGCATTCATTTTTCATTTGAACGTCGTACATTCTAGTCGATGATAACCTCTGCTCGTATTTTCAATGCCTCTGCCATACATCTGGCAAGTGAATTCACTGAATTATCGTCATAATTCAGTTTTAAAACTCCGAATATGTCCTGATTTATGGTAACATTCTTTTGAAAAACTGCACACTTACCACGTACAACACTGTAATTTTTACAATGAAACCAAAAATGCGACTCATCCTCGCTAGGGAAGCCAGACAATGGACAAGGTGACGCTGTAGATGACTCAGAATAGAGCCAGACTTAGAACAAGAGAGCTTGTTCTAAGGGGAGGTACCCGTAAAGTCGACAACTCATTGCGTCGACAGCTCATTGCGTCGACAGCTCGTTGCGTCGACAGGATGTGTAGAGGATGCAGTCTGAGTATAGATACAGGATACTGTGTAGAGGATGTAGTCTGGATATACAGGATGTAGTTTAGAAGATATATGGTCAGGGTATAGATACAGGATGTAGTTTAGAGGATGCAGTCTGGCTATAGATACAGGATGTAGTTTACAGGATGTAGTCTAAGTATAGATACAGGATGTTGTGTAGAGGATCTGGTCCATGTCATTGCGTCGACAGCTCATTGCGTCGACAGCTCATCGCGTCGACAGCTCATTGCGTTGACAGCTCATACACATTTTAGGATCGTCGACGCGATTAGCTGTCGACGCAATGAGCTGTCGACGCGATGAGCTGTCGACGCAATGAGCTGTCGACGCGATGAGCTGTCGACGCAATGAACTGTCGACGCGATGAGCTGTCGACGCAATGACATGGACCTGTTCTAAGTCTGGAGAGAGAAATTCTATGCCATCTGTTCGTTATGACTGAAATTTACATTTCTGTTTCGAATATACTTTTGAAGCCGTAAAACCAGTTATATTTAACCATGTTTTCCATTCTAGAATGCCAGTTTTGTTTATATAAAGCTATAATCCTGTCTTTGAATTCCAGAATCAAACCATCCTCATAACCCACTCCCTGGCACACCCATACAATCCCAAAGCCGTGAGTAGTCAAAAATCTTCTTCACAAAATACACCCAATTTTCTTTTTCCCCCGTTCATGCTCATCCAGTAACATTTCATAAGTCCGTGTACAAAGTCTTGAGGCAGGAAGCCTCAACAGTTTTAGCCAGTATTTCATAGATTTGATGTTTGACCTTTATATGCAATGGGTATCTGCCGGTTTCACCATAGATTACAGTATTCGAAGAAGAATGTAGGGGAACGTTTAAAAAAGCGCTTAATTGCAAACGTATGTACTTTTTCTAATTCTTTGTTGTTATAAAGTCCCCCATATTTCAGCACAGTATTACAGAACTGGCTCTCAATTTTGGCATCAAAGAGTTTTCAGAATTTTCTTGGATCAGTTGAGTTAAGTTGGTGCAAAGCTCTTAAAATCTCTGTAACACCTTTTTTTGCCTTTTCTACAAGTCTCTGTTACTGCGTTGTGTAAACTCAAACTTTGTTGTAAAAGTCATGCCTAAGAGAGAGAGAGAGAGAGAGAGAGAGAGAGAGAGAGAGAGAGAGAGAGAGAGAGAGAGAGAGAGAGAGAGAGAGAGAGAAAGAGGCCAAAAGGGAAACAAAAACGAAACGAAATTTTATTCGACCAGGATAATGATATAAGCAATATAAGTGTTTTTTTTTTTTCCACCAAGTCCTGAGAGAGAGGGTGAGAGAGAGAGAGAGAGAGAGAGAGAGAGAGAGAGAGAGAGAGAGAGAGAGAGAGAGAGAGAGAGACAGACAGACAGACAGAACAGACAGACAGACAGGCAGAGACAAACAGATTGACAGACAGGCTGACAGGAAGACGAAAGAAAAACACACCTGCTAATCTAGTCCCCTATTCCAATCACTTAAAGGTCACAAGACATCCAGGGAAAAGTAAACCTAATGGTTTATACCTCAGGCCATTGGACACCAGCAAAAACAAAAAACAAAAAAAAAAAACCAAAACAACAACAACAACAAAATAATGAATTCATATCAAGGATACAAGTATTACACACACACACGCACGCACACACACACGCACACACAGACAGACACACACACACACATACACGTGCACGCGCGCGTTCATGCATGCACACACACGCATGCACACACACACACACACACACATACACACACACACACACACACACACACACTCACACGTACACACACACACACACACACACACACACACACACACACACACACACACACACACACACACACACATCTCGGTATATGGTAGAGACAAGCTTGTACAGGTGCTTACGGATTTCCAAATACTCACGCCCAAACTCACGTACTTGCAGACAGCTTATGTGTGTATGCAAAACGCACCCATGCATTTGAAACACAATGCCGAGACTTAGGCCAGAAATGTCACAGGCACGTGTGTTCAAATGGCACTAAGGGAGAGAGAGGGACACACACACACACACCACACACAGAGAGAGAGAGAGAGAGAGAGAGAGAGAGAGAGAGAGAGAGAGCGAGAGAACTGTATTTAATGAAGTGACAGGATAAGCACACAGTAATACTCTCTGTTGGAAAACGAGACCATCTTTAAATTCGTATGCCAGGAAAGTATGAATCAACGAATTGTGTGTCTAATTCAAATCATAGGAGTTCGATTGTTTAAGGAACCTAAAACATTATCATAATCCCCAGAGAAAATACACAAGGACTTCCTCGTTTCTTTTGGTCCCTTCTGTATGAATGGCAAAAACTCTGGGGTAAAAAAAAAAAAGAGATTGTCTGTCATAATGTCTTAGACTTGGTTACAGACAATTAATTCTTGTGATTCAATCTAAGTAAATATCAGAGTGTATACAACAGATAAATCGATGTTGATGATACCGTTTTTACATACAGTCAATAGTTTGGAACTCAGCATGTGCGCATATCCTGAAACAACTACTTATTTTTGAGAGGCAGTATTTACAAC
>JADBJO010007229.1:0-2500 GCA_016801955.1 Conus betulinus
CGAAAGCACAGACCACCATTATTCAAACCGTCCTAAGTTCATTACAGAAAGCACAGACCACCGCCAAATTCAAACAGTTCTACTAAGTTCAATCAAATCCTGCCCCCAAATCCATCACATGTCTCACTGGATATCTCCAAACGTATCACAGATATAACCAAACGTGCTTACTTTATAGGGTTCTCGTTCGTTTAGTCTCATTTCGCAGAGACAGTCGCAGATTTCCAAGTGAATTTGTTACTGTGCACCGATTGAAAAGTTAAACAGATTACAGGGCTACTGAAAAGTGGCCCAAAATACAACTAAACACAAAGAAACATTGAGGTAAGTGATGCTTGTTTAGTTCGCAATGCGACACAAACAAGACAAGCAAGTTTTCGTCAGACGTTAGAAGCTCTAAATACAAAGGATGCCCCAAAACGAGACTCCTCTGGTAGCAGTCAGCATGAATCTGACAAATAGTTGAGGAGGAGGGAGGGAGTGGGTAGGTGTTTGTTCCGGGGTGGTGGTGGTGTGGTGGTGGTGGGGGGGGGGGGGGTTGGGAAGATGATGTTGTTGTTTTTTTCTCACCCATTTTTCTTTTGTCTTTTTTCATTATGTAAAATATTGTAAAAAGTTAATACAAATGTTTGAAAAATGTTCGAAATAGCAAAAAACTCAAACCAAACCAAACCAAACCAAACCAAAACGAAAAAAAACAAATCAACAAACACTGTAAGATGAAAGAGAGAAATTGAGGAAAGCTCAGGAACTGAGAGAGAGAGAGAGAGAGAGAGAGAGAGAGAGAGAGAGAGAGAGAGAGAGAGAGAGAGAGAGAGAGAGAGAGAGAGACAGGGAAGAAATCTCTGTCTCTTTGTCCCTGTCTCTGTCTCTGTTTCTGTTTCTGTCTCTGTCTGTCTTTCTGTCTGTCTGTCTCTCTCTCTGCATTTGTGTAGGAATCTCCATTGCTTATATACAGAATGATATCCAGAATTTACTCATTTAGTTTATGCATTTTGTACTTTCTAAGATATCTCTAGAGCTGTTTTTTTTTTTATTTTCTTTTATCGGACCGGAACAAAAAAAAAGACTCGAACTGATATCTATCATCCTTTTCCATACATCTGTCTGTCTGTCTGTCTGTCTGTCTCTCTCTCTCTCCTCTCTCTGCTCTCTCTCTCTCTCTCTCTCTCTCTCTCTCTCTCTCTCTCTCTCTCTCTCTCCAACATCCCCCGCAGATTCTTTTTTTTTTCTTTTTGTAGTTCAGGAAACAAGCAATTTTGTGCATGGTTTGAAATGTCAGATGTTAAAATCAATGACATGAAACGTCAAATCTGATGTTGTGCAGGCTGCGGAGGTAATGGCAATGTGTCGTCAGCGTATCATCCCTGCTTTGTGCAGATTTCAACAATCAGCTAATCTCCTTCTTTCTTACACTTCTCTCATCCAATCCCACACCCCCTCCTCTGCTCCCGCTCCCCCCCCCCCCCCCACTCCACCATCTCTGGGTTTCTGGGAAAAAAAAAACACACCGCTGAACCATAAACATGAATTGAAAGAACGTCGAACAACAAACTAAAAAAAGTGGCCTTCATTGAAGCAACGTACACAGTTCCTGTTTTGACAAGGGCTGAGATGAACATCATAATTGTAATATTCCACGTCATCGACTTTTGACAGCAGGACATTTAGAGCTCCAAGTACAAGCTGAGTCCCCCCCCCCCCCCCCCCCCCCACCTCGGGAAGTGTGTTTGTTTGTGGTATAAGAGGAGAAGGCGGGGTGCGGGTGGGGGTGGGGTGGAAGGGGAAGAAGAGGTTGATGGGAGTGTTAGGGGGAAGGGGAGGGGAAGTGTGTGGGCTGAGTGGAAGTGTGAATCGAGTGAGGTTGATGAGGATGTCATTCTATTGAAGCTCTCTACATCAGGAACAGGTTTTTTTTTTTTTTCGGATTCTGGTTCTCTTTACTGCTCCGTCTAATTGTCTGTCTGTCTGTTTTTTCTTTTTTGTTAGTCTAAATTAGCTCTCTCTCTCTCTCTCTCTCTCTCTCTCTCTCTCTCTCTCTCTCTCTCTCTCTCTCTCTCTCTCTCTGTATCGAGGGTTTAGGCATAACACGAAGCATGATGAATTTGCTTTCCACCCTTTCAGGGTACACTCATTCAAAGGACTGAAAGAGAAGTACATGGGCACTGCACTCAAGGAAAAAACACAGTACTCTGTCAAAGCCGAACAGTCTTTTAAACTTCAACCAAACCCTACCCAAATCCACCATACATCTCTGAAGGTATGTCCAAAACTCATCATATACATAAAAAAGTTTGTACTTGACGGGATTCTTCTTTGCTTAGCGACCTTCCCACTCTTTCTCTGTCTCTGTTCTCCTTCCTCTACATCAGTCCTCTCTCTCTCTCTCCTCTCTCTCTCTCTCTCTCTCTCTCTCTCTCTCTCTCTCTCTCCTCTCTGTCTGTCTGTCGGCTGTCTGTGTGTCTGTCTCTCTCTCTCTCTCTCTCTCTCTCTCCTCTCT
>JADBJO010007229.1:12500-15000 GCA_016801955.1 Conus betulinus
TAGAACAGACAGCAGCATTCGGAACAAGTCAAAAATACCATCCACACAAAATGGTTCACACGTTGTAGACAGATGGTGGAAACAGTTCTATTAACAAAAACAGGTTAGAGGATTGAGTGATGGTAGACATAGCGGGTTTTTTTTTTTTTTTTTTTTTTTTTTACAAAACAGTTTGTTTTGTGCATTACTTTGGGTTGAGATCAAGTTTCATTGTTCTTACATCGACCCCCCTCCTCCCCGCACCCTCTCTTCTTTCTTCTTCTTCTTCTTCTTGCTTCTTCTTCTTTCTTCTTCTTCTTCTTCTTCTTCTTATTCTTCTCTTCTTCCTCTTCTTCCTCTTCTTCTTCCTCTTTTTCTTCTTCTTCTTCTTCTTCTTCTTCTTCTGTCTTCTTCTTATTCTTCTTCTTCTTCTTCTTTTTCTTCTTCTTTTCTTCTTCTCTTCTTCTTCTTCTTCTTCTTCTTCTTCTTCTTCTTCTTCTTCTTCTCATTGTTGTTGTTGTTGTTGTTGTTGTTGTTGTTGTTCTTCTTCTTCTTCTTCTTCTTCTTCTTCTTCTTCTTCTTCTTCTTCTTCTTCTTCTCATGGTCTCTACCTTGAGCTGTTTTATTTTGTTCCTCAAAGCTTCTCTCGTTTACATCGTTATTTCGTCTATCAACATACGTCAGGGGAATATTGTTTTCTGCGATTCTTTTTTCTTCAAAAAGTTGCTTGTATGTTTTACACTGTGTATTGAATACACAGTCCTTTGCACGTTGTTTTGTGTATCCATTTATATTTTGGCTGGTCAGATACGAGACGGGATTGCCATGGATTTTTTTTTTGATGATTCTTTTATATTTCGACTTATCAGATACGGGGGGTGGGGTGGGGGGTACCATGGAGTTTTTTGTTTTGAGGAATCTTTTATATTTGGGCTCATCAGATACGAAGGGGATTTCCATGGAGTTTGTTGTTTGAAGAAAATATTTTTACATAATAATATCTGAATAGGAGGATGCTTTCCGCCTGTTTGTTATCTGAGAGTACCAATGACGGTTTGTTAGTTGTTAGTTTGAAGAGAGTAAGTACAGAATGACGTGGTCGCCCAACGAAGGAACAAACAAAACACAAACAAACACATAATATCTGTTTGTTGTGTTTGTGTGTTCCTTAGTTTCACGGGCCCAGTAATTCTGTTGTTACTTTTGTGTCAGTTTGCGCCTGTAGTCATCCATTGAAACCAATTGCTTGTTTGTCTTTTTTGAGAAATCTTTTGCGAATGTTGACCAGTAGATTAGGAATGTTATAGCAGGCTAAATCCAAGAGTGTAGAGACAGTATAACACGCATTTGAACACAGGTGTAAAAAAGAACAATTAATAAGCGAAATAATTAAAAAAAAAGCTTTATATTTTCTGATCTGATAGTGCTTAGTGGCATGGTTTCTGGATAGAATTTCTGAATGTTTAGATTAAGATAGATTGCTGAGGGCAGTCATTTCTGACCCGTTTTGATAGGAAACTTCAACAGTGTCTTCGTTCGCAATGTGAGGGCTTTCAAGAGAGAAGCGATGCGATTTACATGTTTTGTACTGAATATGATGTTATGGGGGGTTTCGAACGGGGTCGCTGGCTGGATGGATAGTGGAAGCGAGGAAAAGCAGGGAATACTCAAGAGTAAATGCCTTTCCTATCTGGAAGGGCTTCTCTCTCTCTCTCTCTCTCTCTCTCTCTCTCTCTCTCTCTCTCTCTCTCTCTCCCTCTCTCTCTGTCTCTCTCTGTGTCTCGTATTGCCATGAGTTAGGACGTAGGTGACTGAAATAGATCGCACGTGACTGAAAACAGACAAAGAGAACAAAGTCTATGAAACAATGGGCGAGGGAACTCTTTTATTTGGTGTCTACTTGAAGACAGCCTGGAGAGTGTCTTTTTTATGTATCTACTTTAAACGTCACAGAAAGAGGCATTTATTTTTTTAAAAAAAAAAGACTAAAAAAACGATACTTCCCAAGGGGGTTTCACACGCAGAATGACAAACAGCATACACATATACACATTTTCATACTTGTTGCTGGTAACATCTGAGAAAGACATAAGTGTCTCTCGTTTGTCTTGAATTATGTATCCCTGGGTGTCACCTCACGCTCCGTTATGTTTGTGTATTTGTACATTAATTCTAAAAGGAATTTAAAGACAACGGGGACAAACAAGTAACAAGATAAAGCACGACGCGCTTCAATCTTGTAGGCCTTCTTCGGGGCAAGATAAACAACATTCGTTCTCATTGTCCTGATTTTTTATTTTTATTTTTATTTTTTTTTTAAGAAGATCTAAGATGTCAAAACGCGTCGTGTTTTGTCTTGTAGTTTAAGTGTCCCTGTTGACTGGCGTTATTTACTTTAAATTCCTTTGAGAAAAATTTGTTTCAATTTCCGCCTCATTTGGAGACTGACTTTGTACATTAAACAAAAATACTACCAAAAAAGGTGGTAGAAAATTCCGCTTATTTCAATGAAAAAAAAAAA
>JADBJO010007229.1:38850-46350 GCA_016801955.1 Conus betulinus
GCCTTCTATCTATCTATCTATCTATCTATCTATCTATCTATCTATCTATCTATCTATCTATCTATCTCTGTCTGTCTGTTTGTATCTGTCTGTCTACGAATCTATCGGTCTCTCTGTCCGTCTCTCTCTCTCTCTGTCTCTGTCTCTCTCTGTCTCTGTCTGTCTGTCTGTCTGTCTGTCTCTCTGTACCTGTGTCTGTGTGTGTCTGTGTACTCGCGTGCATGCCTATGTTTCTGTGTGCGTGCTTGCGCGCGTGTGTGTGTGTGTGTGTGTATGTGTGTGTTTTGTGTGTGTGTGTGTGTGTGTGTGCGTGCGTGTCTGTGTGTCTGAGTGTCTGTGTGTCCGTGAACTTGTGTGGCTGCCTATGTGTGTGTGTGTGTGTGTGTGTGTGTGTGTGTGTGTGTGTGTGTGTGTGTGTGTGTGTGTGTGCGCGCGCGCGCGCGCGCGCGTGTGCTGCGTTGTATAAATAAACGTGCGTGGATGAAGTGGGTTGGGTGGAGTAGAGGTTGCGGCTATATCATGAAAGTTATAGACTTTCCTGGTGATTGCATTTGACAGTTGTCTGTTATTTCAGTTGTTAAATATGAGAAAGAGAGAGAGAGAGAGAGAGAGAGAGAGAGGGGGGGGACGGGCAGACACACAGACTGGCACACAGACTGAGAGAGAGAGAGAGAGAGAGAGAGAGAGAGAGAGAGAGAGAGAGAGAGAGAGAGAGAGAGAGAGTATAAACAAGCTAGGCAAGCGATTAAGGCAAGTGCCTTTCTATACTTGGAGATATTTGACGCAACAGGTGACCTCCATTTCGGGCAAGCCAACGATTTTCACCTCACCGCTTCCAAAACCTTCTTCCTGCCAAGCGATGACGTCACCTCACGTGCGAGAAAGGGGCCAGTTATGACAGCGACAACGACCCCAGGAGTTTGGTCTTTCCCAGCAGTAAAGGTTCGTTCAAATATTCGCCTTTTGGCGCCAAGCATGAGCCATAGACTGCGTAGCTGACCTTGTTCTGTTACTGTTTGACCTAGAGCAGTGATGTTTGACTGCCCAGGAAAACATAAAGTATATGAAGAATGAACTCAAAAGGCACTTGGGAAATTACAAAACTAGATAAGGTCGAACACTGCCTCGATCTGCAATAGAATGCTAGACCAGTATAACAATAGTAACAGGGGAGACAAACGTAAGACTGGTATTGGTGTGCAAGTCAGTTAGTAAATAGGAGAATGAAAACACCCTCCTGCCAGGGGGGAGAGAAATTGTAGGTACGAACCGAAAGAATTACCTCCCATAACCTTTTTGAAATGGACATAGAAAGCACAAAACGTTAACATTAATGTCATTAGAAAGTTTTGAAAATCCACGAAACTAAACATTTTTTAAAGATACTTATGAATGTGTAGAAATTATACTGGATCAACAACAGTCATGGATTCGAAAAAGAAAGACAGAAAGAAAAAGAAAAAGAAGATGAAGATGAAAAAGAAGAAAAAGATACAGCCGAAGGTACCAGAGGGACTCAGAGAAGTACTGTTCTCATCTGCTGAGCAAACCAACTGGGAGAAATCCTTCAAAGAAAATGAAAGATGCACAATGCCCAGAGAAAGAAAAGGTACATAAACCGACGTATCTTGATGTTAGAGAGAGAGAGAGAGAGAGAGAGAGAGAGAGAGAGAGAGAGAGAGAGAGAGAGAGAGAGATTTGTAGCAGTCCCGCTATCGTTATTCACAGAGAAGGGTGGATAGTGATACTGACCTCCTGACTTCGTAGAGTTTTGTCTCCACCAGCAGAGAGACAGACTTTGTTTTTTCAGGTGACGTTAAGTCTTACCATTGCAGGTGCAGTCATGGCAAACCTCGTCTTCATCTCTTTGCAGCGCCGCTGTGCCCGCCTACTCAAGAGTGAACGATAGAAGTAGCCCACATCTTCCAGAGGCTACCCTTTCCGGTCGTGTAGATTATCT
Source organism: Conus betulinus (assembly GCA_016801955.1). Classification (NCBI taxonomy): domain Eukaryota; kingdom Metazoa; phylum Mollusca; class Gastropoda; order Neogastropoda; family Conidae; genus Conus; species Conus betulinus. The sequence continues at coordinate 40,811 of JADBJO010007229.1, forward strand.
GAAAGAACTGACTGCCCTGTTTTCTTTTACTCTGAGCCGACTTCCAATCTGCATGCGCTTGATGCTTCAGAGAGCATTGTGATTGGTTCCTTGAGTGTTCTGTCTCGCCGTCTTGGAACGGATCGATGTCATCAGCGAAACGCAAGTTGCAAAGAGACGCTTGACAGCTGGTAGGCGGTGTACTGGCAGACATTGAACACGGTAGGAGACGGCCCTGGGTGGTAATCACGTACTCTTTCTGAGAAAGTCTCAGAGGCTTTTCCGCCTGGAGAACAGTTCTGCTCGCTCGTGCATTTGCAAAGTGTTGCGATGGCCTGGAATCAAAGAAAGGTCGTGGCAACATTTACAGCCTGTTCTAATTGTGTGTTATACTGCATTGTATAGTATTGCATTGTACAATATTGTATTACATAACGTTATGCATTATATCACACTATCTTATGTTATATTTATATTATATTATATTATATTATATTATATTATATTATATTATATTATATTATATTATATTATATTTATATTGCATGCCAGGAGTAACATGGGAACGCAACGGCCAATCGCTGTTTTCCACATCGCGCGAGGGAAAGAAATGTCACGTGCAACCGGAAATGGTACTGGGACGCCCGGCAGTGACGCAAAGAGAACTACAAGCCGTGTCGTGCGCGGAGAACGACACGTCAGTCAGCGTCACCATACGCAACGTCACCGTGTCTCCCGCCGGAGACCGATGGGTTTGCTCGAAATTTCCTTTTCTGGAGAGCAACCGGTGTCGTTGCATAATTTTGGTAAAGAACCAAAGGACAAGTGGTAATGGTAATGATGGGAATCAAATATCATGGGAATATAACGCTGACCATGATGATGATAATGATGGTGAAAACGTTGACAACTGAGGTGACGATAGCGGTCACGGAAAGATGACATTATGAAGGATGAATGGAAGTTTTTCTTCCTTACTCTCTCTCTCTCTCTCTCTCTCTCTCTCTCTCATTCTCTCTCTCTCATTCTGTCATTCTCTCTCCCTCCCTCCCTCCCCCCCTCTCTCTCTCTCTCTCTCTCTCTCTGTGTGTGTGGTGTGTATGTGTGACCGTGTATGTGTGACCGTGAGTATGTGAGTGAGTGAGTATGTGTATGTGAATGAGTGTGTGCGTGTATGTGTGTGTGTGTGTGTGTGTGTGTGTGTGTGTGTGTGTGTTGTTTGCAGCATCTATAGCATGTATTTGCACTTGTTTGGTTTCCTTCATGTACACATAAAGAAATATCGAATTGCAAATACAGAGAGATACTCGGGGCGCACGTATACGCGCGCAAATCTGCCTCCTCTCCACATTTTCTGTCCCCTGTACAGATCCGTAATACAGTTTAGATTAAATAGAACTTGTCAAACTGCGCTAGCGCATCTGATGCCCCATTGCATTTTTCTTTACCCCCTCTCTCTCTCTCTCTCTCTCTCTCTCTCTCTCTCTCTCTCTCTCTCTCTCTCTCTCTCTCTCTCTCTCTCTCTCTCTCAGTGGCACTGACAGACGTCACCCTCAGCGTGCAAGACCACTTCCCCGATGACTTCAGCACCGGCATTCTGATGACGCTGGTCTGCCAAGCGTCACCTTGCAATCCGCCTCCATCGGTGACGTGGCATATGACCCGGAATGGTCACGAGCTCTCCCTGCCCGACCGGTCACGTACTCGCTCTCACGTGGACGACTACGGTCGCGTGGTGCTGGCTATGGAATTGGCCCTCACTGCGGATTCACGCTACGAGAATGCTACAGTGTCCTGTAGGGCCTCCAACGCTCACGGGGCAATGGATGATCGTAGTCTTGATGTCAACGGTGGTGATGGTGATGCTGTTGATGGTGATACCTGGATCCAATCAGAGACTGTCAAGTTGACAGTGAAAAGTAAGTGGAAGCTTCGTTACTGCGAGTCTTGTTGTAAAGACCACAGTCGAAATTTGGTGTTTCATTCGTTTGTCCATTTATCATCCCTGTTACGCATGCGTTATTTCTTTTTTGTGCAACCAGTACTTCCTGATATGAGCGTAGAGGATGAAAACACAAAGTCTGTCCAGGTCGGTAAAAAGAAGAAAACACATTGCTGTGCCTTGCGTAACTTACTTAAAAAAAGATTGATGATAGAGGGTGGGTCTCTTATGGAATTCTAGATCTACCCTTTTCTTGTGTACTCCCTCTCCTTTCCCTCCCCCCTCTGTAATCGATAGTAGAGAACTCATGAGGGTTGTTCTATTTTTTTTTTCTAGTTTAAGCTTTCGATGTCATAAACCACATAGTAGAGAACTCATGAGGGTGATTTTTTTTTTCTAGTTTAAGCTTTCGATGTAACCACATACTCTTCGTGGAGAAAGGTGCTGTAATCGACGACGATAAACCAGTGATAATGCCTCTAATCAGTCTTGCAGAGAGTAAACATGGTGTTCTGCAAGGATCCGTCCTTGCTCGTTTACTCTTTCCGATATATGTTAATTATTTGACTCTTTGTGTCAAATCTGGCAGTGAACTTTGTGTCGACGATAAGCTAAAGTATTTCCCAGAGAAGGTAAATGCACTATTTTATCCGGTTTTTTTTTCTGCGAGAATGGGTGGTTAAAAAACGTTTTATTTTAGACAGAAGACATATCTTTCTGAAACTGTTTTATACACACATCGTACACGATCAAACCACAATAAACTGTTGTCAATAACTACTGCTAAAGCTTTGTGGCCGTCTACCTCTTCAACATAATTGAAATTAATTCATAGTAAGGTAGAGGAACGGAGAACGCTTTTTTTTTTTGTCTCATACTAATAAATGTATGTTTGGTTTTGTTGGGTTCACATCTTGACTTAGACCATTCGATTAACTTACTCATACTTCTTTGCAATACACACACGTCTTTTACTTTAGAATGAGTGATATGAAGGATTGTGTCATCTGAGGAAAGTCACAGACAGTATATAAAAAATAAAGATAAATCACCAATATCTGTGGAGATGAAAATAGATCCGAGGACCAAGCCTTGAGGAAGACCATATTTAACGGATAACAGAGAAAATGTATGTCCATTATTGCAAACAAGCTGACATCTATAGCTGAAGTAGATGACATGAGGTCTAACGTTTTGTTTGATAGATATATATATATATATATATATATATATATATTTTTTTTATTTTTTTTTATTTTTATTTTTTTTTTTTTAGTAGGACGTGGTCAGTAACATCGAAAGCCTTAGCGGGGTCAGCAACTACACCAGTAATCTTGTTAACATTTTCATATAAGAGTCATTTATCAATAAGCTTGGTGAGTGCTGTTTGGCAAACATGTTCTTTCCAAAACCCAGACTGACTCTTGTGAAACAAATCAGATTTATCAAAATGATTGAATAGGCATTTTCCTTATGCGTTCTCTAAAGGTTTCGATTACGTAGACAAAACAGTCACAGGTCTGTAATTTGAAATGCTGGTTGGGTTACCTGATTTACAGACTGGCATCACTTTAGCAATTTTGAAAACTTTCGGAAACTGTAAGTGAGCGCTTTAGAAATAACTTAAGCTGCCATCGTTAGAATCTTGCCATCAGTGTCATCCAAACCCGCGAGAACACATTTCTTTGAGATGAAGTAGATATTTAGATATTTGTGTACTTCTGTGATATAGCCTAATTAACGGGATATTGATGTTGAGAGAGAGAGAGAGAGAGAGAGAGAGAGAGAGAGAGAGAGAGAGAGAGAGAGAGAGAGAGAGAGAGAGAGCACGCGTACACTCCCCCTCCACCTCCGCACAACACGACAACAAACAAAAACAAAACACACACGCACACACACACACACACACACACACACACACACACACACACACACACACACACACATACACGCACACACACACACACACACACACACACACACACACACACACACACACACACACACACACACACACACACACACACACGCACGCACGCACGCACGCACACACTCGTACACACACACTCACACACTAACACTAACACAAACACACTTTTTCTCCTGTAACAGGGCCGCCTAGAATCCTACTGACCATCAACCCCGCCAACCAGGTCACAGAGGGCACGGTCGTGACCTTGACCTGCGGGGCTCATGGTCACCCGAGACCGGAGGTACGGTGGAGGAAGGAAAAAGGGGGTATCTGCCGGGCGGACTGATGGAAGCAGAGACCCCCATTATTCGGCTTAAACCCCGCCAGGGCCCCTGATCAGGGCCAATACACCTGTCGGGCTTTCAATGGCGTCGCTCCACAGGCAGTCAACTCGGTGTTTTTGACAGTGAACGGTAAGAACTCTATGGGCATAAGCTGAGAATTGGCGGCGTGTGTACATTCTATAAGGTAGGCCACTCGGGCCTGCCGAACTGCCTGTGGCTGGCGATCATTTGTATAGATGTGGATGCTGCGATCTGCCCTCTAGACAAGAGCAACGTCCGCTTCAAAGAAATGAAAGTTTTTCGTTGTATTGCCACTATCAATTAACCATTAACCAGCCAGAGATTGTGCTTCACAAAACTGCCATTTTAAGTTACGTCCATGATCTCGACATCATAATGTAACGCGTCAAATGATTGGATGAGCCAGAAGGCACTGGCCAATAAGAATGGGGCACAAGGATTTTAAGTTTTGGCCACTTGCTGACAAAATGGTAGACGACGGTAAATTTTCTATCCTGTTTCTTCGACATAGATTACTATATCGAATCGAAAATCATCATAACCATCGCCAGTTAACATGGGGAACATTTTTTTTTTTCCTGGGGGGCAGGTGAAAACTTAATCTGGTGGCAGGAAAAAAAAAAAAAAAAAAAAGTCTTAACCTGTTGCTTCATGCATTTTTGTCTGTTGTCTTTTTGATCGTCCTCGTAATGATACTGGTACTTGATACGAGACACTTTAGTAGTGATAGCAGCAGCAGTAGCAGCAGTACCAGCAGCAGCAGCAGCAGCAGCAGTAGCAGCAGCAGCAGCAGCAGCAACAGCAGCAATAGTAGTAGTATTTCAAGTAGTAGTAGTAGCAATAATGATGGTGGGAGGGAATAGTAGCAGTAGCACTAGTGGTGTTGGCAGCATTAGTAACTTCCTTACATGGTATACTCTGGTTTTAACCAAGCTTGGAGACAATAATGCTGTAAATTCTTCTGGAGATGAATGCCTCCATATTTCAAGAAAGATCCATTTGTAATGTTTTTATCTTCATATGACACTGGCCATAGGGCTAGAAAAGGAAGCTGGTCAAATGAGAGGAATGGGTTGAGAGAGGCGGGGGTCGGCGAAGTAGAGTGTACGGAACTCGCCACAAAGGTGGCACAGCCGAGCCTTAGGAACTCACAATCAGCTGGGCAAAGCAACACGAACGTACTGGATGAGAAGTCAGACCAGGGGAAAGGAAAATCTTCAACAGTTCCCAGACAACTGCATGGAGTTAACGTCATGCTAAACAGACAGGGCAGCGGAAGAGGTAGAACACCTCGAGTTTCATGGGCTCGTGTTGAGCGAGCTGAATAGAGACCGTCCAAACA
>JADBJO010007229.1:51350-53850 GCA_016801955.1 Conus betulinus
CTTTTCTGCTTCTCCTTGATAATGCTTCTGGCTTTTTCAAAGGAGACTGAATGTTCCGGTTGGGGCTGCTGTCCTCCCTCCTTTGCCAGACGGTCAGCTTCCTCATTGCCATGTATGTTGCAGTGTGAGGGTATCCACTGGATAACGGTGTTCTCAGTGGACTGCTGCAGAATGGCCAGGGCAGAGACAAGGGAGTTGAGTTCCTAGTTTCGAGGATTTTTAACAACCTGCAGTACCTACAAAGCACCGGAGAGGACGACGACTCTGGAACGCACGGTCTCTCTATTCTCATACAGCATTCTGGTTGCTGACTTGTAGTGCATCTGCCTCAGCTTTGAAGTTTGTAGAAAACTTGTCAGTCGGGATGGCTTGTCGGACAGGAGTTCTGTCCATCAACTTCAGAAAGATTCCCCCACCTTCGTTTCTGGTGGCCTCTTCTGCTGAACCATCTGTATATGCATGTGTCAAGAACTCTCTGGGGCATGCAGGTCAAGGGATGAAGCAAGGTGAACTGAGCTCAGTTCAACCCGTACGTAAACCAATTAATGTATTCATGGCTTAGCAAACAAACAACAACAATAAAACAACAAGACAGAGCCAAAAATACGCAAATGGATGCTACTCCGGGATAATGTCATCAAATCTTTTTCGGAATGTTGTGGTTCTGGAGATCTTCCCACGGCATTGTTTGCGACAGGTGTTTGTGCGCCGTGTACGTGATTGTTCAGAATGATGAGAGGCTGAGTGTCCTCTGCCAGTGAGAAGAATGCATGTGAAGAATCAGGTGGGTCAGATTCCACAGTTTCAGGTGGACGTTGTCGTGCTTTCTTGAAAAAAAGGCTGTTGTTACTTGTCACTTGCTGTCGTTCTCGTTGTGCTGTGACTATTGTCGGTTTTTAATTACCAATGCATTGACTGGAAAGACTGGAAAACATGGCGGATTAGCGATGTGGTGATTCTTCAGCATAACTGCATTATCCACTTTGAGATGTGATGATTTGACGTTGACTTCCTTGTCAACATAGTCCTTTATTTTCTTTTTGTTTTAGCAGTATCTTGCTGTCTAACTGATGTGCTCATTTTAGGTGAATGAAGAAGCTGATGAAATTTGCCTTGAAGACCACAACCAAACATAATGGATGATGGAAGTATGCCAGTAGTTGAATGTGGTGGTGTTCTATCGTTGAACAAGATTTGGTCCGTTGTTATCTAAACTTGGAGGGTGTTTCTGTTTTTTATGTTTTCTTCTGGTTACTACATACGAGCCTTCCAGTCTCTGCATTTGCGCGAGTTCAAAGACGAGAGATTTGATGCCATTGTAAGAGCATAATCGTTCAAAATCGGTGCTGTTGAATAGGGTGTCCAGGATCAGTTCTGAGCATTTCAGGATAACCAAACTTTGAAAATGTGTTACAGGAACAAACAAACAAACAAAGGGGAAATAAAACTTTCTGCTGGTATGGAGTTCATAATGGCAACAACTGGATAGCGTGAGTCTCACTCTTGGAAAGCAAGTACATGCTGACCATTCTTCATGACGCCGAAACTCAGCAGATAACTCACTCCAAGGATCGTTGGGGAGTGAGGACATTTGTAGTGTTTGACAGGTTGACGAGATGGTTGACATTTAGCAAGTCAAACATTTCAAACAGTTCCTAACGACTTTTTCGACTTGAAGGAGTATTTCCTTGAAACTTAATTTTTCACGGAGGAGGAGTGCGGCAGTCATGATGGTGCCCTGGTGGCCACTAGGAGTAATGTTTAATTCTTTCTGATGGATTGATTGCGGGAGAACAGTCTTCGTCCTTTCAGAACGGTAAGTTTGCTGAGCGCCGAAAAATAATTCTGAACGGCAGAGAAAGTGTGCGTGGCCTGTGAGTCTGTTCTGTCTTCAGTATTGGGCCACCGGTATATCGGTAATGGCAGCAAGAGTTGGATCTTCATTTACATTTACAACCTCTCCTACCGTCATTGCTTCTGCCCGTTGTAACGACATAGCTGATGTGTTCTTCAGCAACCGTTTCCCCCCTTCTCTCCCACTTCGTGATTCATAGAGTGACGGCTGAGATAATTGATGGAATTATCAGGTCAAGGTCAACATTGTACAGAAATTTCAGATGACCGCATATGCATCATCTATATTTCAATGCGAACGGACACGTTTATATGATCTGTATGCTCAGTAAATGGTGCATTGAAAATGAAAAAAAAAATCATACTGCATTTAAGCCATTGGAACCCCCCCCCCCCCCCCCGCCCCCCAAGAAAAAAAAAAATGATAACAATAACTGACAAATGAAATAAATACATTAAAACACTAACTTATAAACCGCGTTATATTTCCACTGCCGGTAACAATTTCACTACCTCCGCCCGCGTCCGTTCTTCTTCGTCTGACTGTCAGAAACGATACACACAAACTGAAGTTAATGGAACTTGGTATGATACGGGCAAAAGACGGATCCTGTATAATCATATGGGTAACGATTCGAATCAAAGG
>JADBJO010007229.1:58850-73850 GCA_016801955.1 Conus betulinus
AATTCTGATTTCTGCATGTAAACTTTAACGTTTTGACAGATGCTGTAACTCAAACGCGCGCTTACTCGCTCTCTCTCTCTCTCTCTCTCTCTCTCTCTCTCTCTCTCTCTCTCTCTCTCTCACACACACACACACACACACACACACACACACACACACACACACACACTCGGATGGCTTTTGGATTATAAGTTTGACCCCTTGATTTTTATATATCGCTTTACAACAACAAACATGTGGTGCATTTCTGTTTGGATATCATGAGAGAACGATCTGTAGCTTTGCCAAGACTCCCGATAAAACCCATTAGTGACAAGTGGCTATCTACGCAAAATACCCCTTCTGTGCTGACGTTTGGATTCTCATTGTTTGGCACATTCATGCTGGATTGTATCATGATTACAGGAATTATTTATCTCATCTTGCTTTAATTACACGCTATGATTATTTGGTCCGCCCGTGGGAAGGGGGGTAGCTTCCCTTTGTAGATTGTAGTCAGTTCTGTTGAACCTTTTTTCTGTGCCAGCATTCATTTGTCGGATGGTGCTTGGGTTAATATGCGATAGATCTGGCCACACATGCTTTGCAGTGTATTTGTCTGTCGTGTGTTTCGTCCCATAGTCCTCATAAGGCTCCTTGTTAGCCAGTCTGAAAAGTCATTAAACGTCGATTTGTCCCTCAATGCGGGGAACACCCATTTAGTACCACAGGTGCTGTTATGCACATGGATATATACACCAATTTTGCAATGGCTTCTGACAGCACAACGCAAGTCGCGTGGCAAGTGACTGCCTGAACAAGGAATAGTTCAATCGATCAGTATGCTGCCACAGCGCCACTTTCCTGATCACAGTACCATGAAGAAAAAGATACACACCCGGATGCGCGAGGTGGTTCCACAGAAGCACTGTCTTCAGCTGCCGAAATCATCCAGCCGGGAACAATCCTGCATCACCCTTGGAAGCCTGCGCCGTGTTCACATGAAGCGCAGACACACACACAGTGCATTCCGTTCAGACGTCAAAGGACATCATTCTTCTCTGGCAGATGCCATTGTGTAACGGGACACGACAGAACCCTCACGGGAGCGTCCCCATGGGATGTACCTGCTCAGAGCCCACCGAAAAAAAAAAAAAAAAAAACAACAACCTCACCATAACCAACTGCCGTGTGCATCCCGTAGCTTCATTCGTTGCTGTCGCGCTGACAGGGGAAGACAGTAAAACTCCAGACACGGCATCCTGGGTGATAGTGTTTCCTGCTGTCAACAGGATTTTCCCTGTGGTCGGTGGGTCTTTCCTCACCGTCACTGGGCCTTTCTCATGAGTCTGCCAAAAGGCAGACGAGAGGAAAATACACCCGAAGGTGCCAGGGGGACCCAAAGAAGTACTATCTTCAGTTGCCGAACCACCAGCGAGGAACAATTCTGCACAACCCTTGAAAGCTTGCGCTATGTTCACATGTTGTACAGGCAGGCACAGGGTATTCTATTCAGACGTCAAGGGACTTTTAACTGGTCCCTGACAGATGCCACTGTATGATGGCCGCTGGACGTAATAGGACAGAACCTCCACACAACTCGTGACACATAACTGCCCTGAACAGGAAATAGTGAACTGGACCAGTATGCTGCAACAGCGCCCCTTGCTCCTCCACGATACCATGTTAAAAGTGCTTGGCAGATGAAGTGAGATGTTTACCTGCGCATCTCCTTGTCTGCCAATAGGCTGCTAGATGCAGGGGTCCATATCATGTGTGTGTGTGTGTGTGTGTGTGTGTGTGTGTGTGTGTGTGTGTGTGTGTGTGTGTGTGACCGTTGATATCATAAATCTAATATTTAGTGATTAAGGCATATCATCACCATCATCATCATCATCATCATCAACATTGTTGTGATCATCATCGTCGTCGTCGTCATCATTATCGTCGTCGTCATCGTCGTCATCATCAACATCATCATCATCATCTTCGTCATCATCATTGTTGTTGTTGTTGTCGTTGTAATTGTCATCATCATTATTGTTATTATCAATATTGTCGTTATAATTATTATCATTATTATTGAACCGCACATGTAATAATCAATCTTTATAATCAGAGACAGTGAGCGGAGGTAATTGATCACATTTCGGGCGTTCACGAAGCAAGTGGTCGACGTGTGAAAAAGACAGCACTTGCTAAGTTGTGTGCAAACAGTAGCCATGATTTTTACATAACAATCACTGGCATCCATTTGATTCACATCACACAGCGCAGACCACATGATGGCCAGTCGCAGCTTGATCAGTTACAATCAAAACAATGTAGTCTGATTTATCTTTGTTCCATGTAACACGATGTAATGCTGTAATATAACTGGTATTTGTTCTGTACTACATTATACTGACATAAAAAGTCAGAAACCTAGGATAACCTTTGCGTGGAGGACTATATCAAACAGATTTCGAAGTATAACGTCTCGTGACAGAAGAGGTATTGTGACGGATATTGGGGGGTCGGGGATCGTAACAGCCTCGTGTTTTCAGTCAGGTTCAATCTGGCAGTGGATGTGGACCCAGTCCAGCCTTTATTGGGGGCCTTAACCAATTCGGCATGTTGCTTTCTGATTGAGTGCTCAACATTCCATTTCACAGGACCATGGGGAGTATCGGTGTTCGTCTCTTCTTCAAGTAGCCACATATGAAGGATTAAGGAAAAAATCTACTGTCCGGGTATTTGAATCCAGAACCTGAGATGTTTTCTCTGTCTGTCTGTCTGTCTGTCTGTGTCTGTCTCTCTGTCTGTCTCTCTCTCTCTCTCTCTCTCTCTCTCTCTCTCTCTCTCTCTCTCTCTCTCTCGCCACTGCTTTTTGAACGAAGCGTCATGCTAGTGGAAGGCACGCTATCATGCTGCTTTCTTGCCTAAAGCTGAAGCTAATTATGCATTCTGGTACAAATGATACAACAAATACAAATCGGTTTCGAACTCAGTTTGACGACCATGATAATGACACACAAAAAAAAATCTTTATGCTGAGCACAGGCCGATTATGGAATGGTTTACATTTAATCAAAGATCATTGATTATGAATAGTCTGGACCATTGATCCTGTTCTACGAAATGAAATTCTAAGGCTTTCAAGAACCTTTGTTCCACAGCGCTCCGCCTTCGCTCCAGAACAACGTTCAGACTGTAGAGAAAAGGGTTGAGGGCAGAGTTGAGTGGCAGTACCAGCACGGCCATTCCAACGTTGACCTCCCCTGGCACAGGCACTCCCAGAGAGGCCAGGAGACCGAGGAGGCCAATAGGAAACCAGCACAGAAAGTCCGATACAGCTATGGTGATGAGTCTCCGGGCGATGATGACGTCCTGCTTCTTCCGTGTGGAGCCAGATCCCAGTGTCATGCTGTTGGCACGGACAGGCAGGTAGATGAATACCTGGCCAAAAGCTATCCACAGGAACAACACAAAATTGAGAACGATCATGACGCTAAAAGCGTAGTTTCGTCCCGAAAACTCACCTCTCGTGATAGGAAGCGGGATGCAGATGCCTGTGTGAGAGTAGAATTCCCAGTGAGCTGCTGCAGGCAGCAGAGGAATCAGGGCAATAACAATGGCAAAGAACCAGGTCAGCAAGCACGTGAGATGGGAAGACTTGACTGCAAAGTGCCAGCCACTGAGCGGAAAACGGAGAGCCAGGAAACGGTCCAGTGTGATGAAACAGACTATACAAGCTGACACTTCACTGGACAGAAGAGACAGAAAGCCAGCCACGTGACAGGTCACACTGTGTCTCCAGTTGATATCCTCCCAAAGGTAAGTTCCCCGGTACATGTGGTCAGCCACGCCGATGATGACCAGGTACACGCCCATCACACAGTCTGACACACACAGGTGGGAGACAAAAACACTGAATCCAGACTTCTTCTTGCGTTCCAAGACGAACAGCTTGATGACAAAACTTCCAATATTCCCAGTGACGGCAAAAAAACAGCAAAGACAGACAGCACCACTCGGTAAAAGTCTGATCGTAAAAGAGAGTGGCATGAGGAGATTTCATCAGATGGGGCGATGCAATTCTTCACATTAAAATCGGATGGTAGCGCTAAAGGACAGCACAACTTATAATTTTGTGCATAAAGATTTTGGAAATAATCTAGACTTTTAAAAACGCATCTCTTTGAAATGTTCTGAGGGGACACCCTCGAACATCTAAGACAATAATCTGTTTTAAAATTTCGAAAGTTCCCTCTAGATGTTCAATACCATTCTGGGATAAGTTGAGGAATTTCAGTTGAGGCAAGAAACGGAGGCTGTCAACAGAAAAATGTTTCATCTTTATCCGAGAAATATCTAAATGAAAAATACGAGGGAAAACAACATTCATTTTATTATCCATAATTCCAGATGCTAATGGGTTGGCAGCTAAAATCAAGTGCCGCAAATTCGGCATGACCTCTAGATCACTGGCAGTGATATCATGAAGATGATTACCCGTAACATCGAAATAACGTAAATTGGTTAGATTGACGTTGTCGAGAACTGAAATTCCACACCTGGCTAGAATCACGTGAACCAGCATGACATTGTTAGCTAGACAATGTGGCTTCATCCCACTGCCACTGGCGTCCAGGTAACGAAGCTGCAAGACGTGATCAACATCAAGCAGTACATGACACGTGAAGGCCAGTCCGTAGCAGGTACATTCTATGGGACATTGCACGTGGCAGTACACCTCATCATCCTGTGTGTGGACACTGATACAAACCGTCACAGACATACTCTGCATGGAGACACACCTTGGATTTTCTGCATCGATACAGGCCAGGACAACTGTAATCCAAGCAGTGTTCTTCATCCTCATGGCCTGGACAATCATAAACATCATTGCACATCACAAAGACAGGTACGCAATAGAAATCACCTGGACATTGTATATGGGTCTCAGGACACCGGGCTGTTCCTGATGGTAATGGCATCATAGTGATTCCAAAACTGGTACTAATTCTATGTTCGTAGTTGACGACTGCTGGTGCTGATACTGGTGTGAAACTTCTAGATGGCTCGGTAGATGCACCCTTGATTATGCAGTGTAAAGTATCTTCTTTCATGTGACAGTCACTCCGTCCATCACACCAGCTGGTCAGTGCAATACACTTTTGGGGATATAGAAATAATCCCAAATCAGGAAAAATGAATAAGATGGGAAAGAAAGGAAGGTTATTTGAAACGAAAGGGCATAGGTATAGAAAACGGAAGAACAGAGAAAACATTCTACTATTTGTCTTAGTTTTAGAATAATACTCCAGTTTATGAACCTTGAATTTCCTGAACACAACAACATTAAGATAAGTCAAACCCATAATGTTCTCCTCCCTTTCTGTTCACAAAAAAAACACTGTCTATTTAATTCTTGGCAACGTTTGACCTATCATCTGTCCCGCGGTATTGCTGCCAGTAGTCTGATCTGTGCTTTCTGTTACCTCTAGGTTTTTCTTTTCCGTATGAACATAATGCAGCAGCAAACTGACTGTTGAAAAAGTAGTGTCCTCAAAAGATTTGGCTCAAGACACACAACCTCGAAAATGAAAAACACACACACACACACACACACACACACACACACACACACACACACACACACACACACACACACACTGTCTGTCTCTCTCTTATGCCATTTCTCACCTTTTCACTTACTTATGTGGCTTTGTCTGTCCATGTCTCTTCATATTTCTCTCCACCTCAACACTCCCTGTCTGTCTACTATTTCGTCTCAGTCTCCCGTTAACCCGTTAACTTTTCAACAAATCTCTCCTGGAGGCAGAGGATTGGGGTCTTATCAAACCGTTTCCAACTTGTATCATAAAGCTCTTTTTGTTTTGGTTGAGGGGTATCATTATAAGCAGTATTCGAAATACAAAGTAATAAGAAATGCAGTTGCCTTTTATAGACCAGGAATTCACACGTGAACAGGTGGCTGATATCCCCGGACCACAAGAACAGAATGAGAAACAATGTAACGGTTATCTTAATTGAAAAGTGGGCGGAAGCAATGAAAAGAAATACAGAACACTTACCTAGAGGGTAACGCTATCGGGAGATTACATACCTGGAAGTTGAAAGTAAATGAAACATATTTTGAGGATGATGTGAGACAAAGGTATGAAGAGGACGATTCCAAGCGGGTGTTCTTCAGCCATGTGTGATCCGTCAGAAAGTAGTCCAGAAGTGAGTATCCAATGGAACTACATCAAGTTGCTGATAACTGGGCACATGCAGTCCTCTATCTAAAAGCATTCTCGACATAACATCCAAGATACTTCAGTTTCAAGGGTTTACGTGAGCCAAAAAGAAGAAACGAAAAGGCGAACGACAAGATCACACTTTGAATAATAGTTTCACGTTATCAACGATTAGACTTTGTACAATTTCCCCCCTCTCATCAATCAGCAATGCAAGCAACACAAGAGATCTAACGGGTTTTCTTGAGCGAGTTAAGCTGTTCAGCATCTGGCCATTGTAATAGCATGTCAATAACTGTCTTGGCACTCCCAGTGTCCTAGTGCTTTGGGAGTGATGGTCTGTGTTAAATAAGTCCTTAACGGTTGTGCAAACTCAGGAGTGCTAGCCAAAGGTTACCGAATAATGAAGGCATAGAAACGCTAGAACAGCAATTCTAGCAACATTCACTCCACTGTTACCAAACGTTTCTGCCAAAACATTGGCCACGTGTGCATGAGTGAGAATACTGATTTCATTTTTTGCATGTGTATTCCTGTCATTTTTAAAAAAAGTTTGTGTTTTAAGATTTCCAGGGGGGGGTAGACTTTCATGGTATCCGTGACAAGGGCGGCCGGATCTTTTGGCAAACGAGAATTCAAGAAATTTTAGCCGAGATCCTGCAGAAAAGCAGGCTTAGCCATTGTCCCTGGGTGAGCCGATGAACTGCTTTGATGCTGTTGGGTAGGTGGCGTAGCCGACGTCTGCACTTAATTCCGTGGAGGGGTAGGGATGAGGGATGGGGTGGGTGGGTGATTATCAATAGAATTGCTGAAGAACGGTCGACCCAAGTCGTGTCGACCGGTGGGTACAGTAATTATGCAGTCTGTCTAGGCAATTCAACACATCCAGTCTGCACAGGTTGTATCTATACAAACAACCAGACAGCTTTATCTTATGCAGTTTATGCAGCTGACACTAATAAATTGTGGATAATCTTGAAAGGTTTCAACAGCTCTCTCTGTAAGCTGTAAACATTGCGATGAAATAAGATAATCTTTAAACATGAATAGTTCATGTGAAAACCTTTCTCCATGGGGCATCCACTGTCCACCTCGGGGGAATCCTTCACCCTCAGCATCAAGCTAAAAAATCTGATGTTGAAATTCCAAACCTAACATCTTCAAAATATATAAATCTCGATGTAATAGAAACAGTCATCTAGATTTTCAGGACTAAACCAAGCGCTGATGTTCCCGTTTCTACTGAAAAATCTGCTACCACAGCTTTGGTCTGTTCCCCTGGCCAAAAGAAAATTACTACGTGTATAATTGTAATCGGAAGAGACAAGCTTCACACCTTTGCTCAATAAACATTTCCTGGATAGCGTGAAATTCGAAAGCAGCTGACTGGCACCGATATTTTGCACTGATACAATCCATCTCACGTACAGTTTTCAGAGCTGATGACAGATTTTTAGAGAGCGATGACAGGGATAGAACCGTCACAGATCTGTGAAACTTGTTAAGATTTGGATTTATGTCGCTGCATTCGAGCAATAAAATCTCGGGCGAAACATGGCCCCTAAATAGCCACGGCACTGGTGCGGTGGACTGACTATTTGCAACGTGTCTGTTTGTAGCATGCATGCTGTTGGTCACCCTGTGGGACCTGAAAGACACCCCTCACCTGTTACACAAGCTCCAAACTGTACAACACAGACGAACTATCCCACAAAGTTGTGAAAGAACTAGCAAAAAACAACAACAACAACAACAACAACAAAAATAAAACGAAACGCTATTCCTGCATCAAAACATTTTGTTATCCATTTTTACAATATACACAAAGACGACCTCCCTCGTCTTACAGAAGGGTTTATGCTGTCTTATCTGTCATTGATATTGTTCAGAGTAAACAAACTTAGCTGTTTCTTTTTCAGTGAACAGACAACAACACTGGAATACAAAATCAGAATGAACTGCAGGCTTAGACCCTAAGTAAGGATATTCTGAAAATCATTTCATGTGACACCAAAAGGCGGTCAGACATCAGAAGAAAGCAAGGAAAGGTAAGGAGCCAAAGCAAACCATAAGCAAAGACTTTCCAAGTAATTTCAAAGCGAGTTGATCCCTTTCTCTATTCATCTACAGTCTCTTACCTGTTTGGTTATTCATAATGTCTTTGGTTGTGAATCGTGGTCTCTATTCTTCGAGAGATGTAAATTTCAACGCTAACAAACATTCGACTAGTTTAAGGAACTAATCGAACCAACCTGACCGGTGGCACCACACTGCACCGTCTTTCCCGTGCAAGGCAGAAAGTGGGCAAAAGTCTTCGTCCGAGTTATCGCCACAGTCCCTCCGGTGGTCACAGACTAACGTGTACGGGACACGTTGCACATTGTCATCGCACTGGAACAGCGAGCGAGCTCTTAAACCCATCTCCCCGTTGTTCACCTACATTGACGTCACCACCGAACATCCAGCCGTCACAGGGTAGAAAGAGCCACGTGACATGTGTGTGTTATGACACGTGACATGACGCACGCTGAAGTTCCGTTGCTTCGGGTAGGTGATGTTAATCTTCTCTTGGTCTTCCTCCAGTTGTGGATGGTTACGTTCACAAAGCACGTACGGTTCATCAAAACTGTTTCGATGTTTACATATAGTGCGGATCGTTCCTTTGTGCACACTTTCCTTTTCAATATTGCCACAGAGGAAGCGATGGAAGCCCACTTCTAAATCATAGGGTATGTAGGCAACGCTGGTGTCAGCCCACATACCTATACGGCCATAGCTGGACACAACATTTCTTGATTTCTTTGTTTCTTTCTTGATTTCTGGATGTAAGTGTATGCATGCATGTATATATGTATGTATGTATGTGTGTGTATGTACGTGCGTATGTTTGTATGTATGTATGTATGTATATAAGAATGTATGTATATATGTATGTATGTATGACACAGACAGACGGATGCACACACACACACACACACACACACACACACACACCACACACACACACACACACAGAAGTGGAACACACTGTGCGAACAATGGAAGTGGGACACATTGCACAACCAATGGAAGTGGGACACGTTGCATAAATTTTGTCTAATATCACGAATAGTGGATAGACGTTAAATGAAGGACACACACACACACACACACACACACACACACACACACACACACACACACACACACACACACACACACACACACACAAATACGTCGCTATATCTGCGTTACAAGTGAGAAAGGAGAGACTAAAACGGTGGATGTGGTGGGTGATACCACGTGTGCGTCGGTGTACTTGTGTTAACTTACACTGCTGGGTAAGAGTGCGATTAAGTGGGGTTATTGATAGAATGTAATTATGATGCGTTGAGTTGAGTGATAGAAGCTGTTGGCGTTTGTTGTTAATGTTATCCAGCATTAGGGCCACTGTCGTGGCTGCTCTCTCTCTGTCTGTGTCTGTCTGTCTGTCTGTCTCTCTCTCTCTCTCTCTTCTCTCTCTTCTTCTTCTTCTTCTTCTTCTTCTTTCTTCTCTCTTCTTCTTCTCTCTTTCAGCTTATTCACCTCTTCCGTCCAGTAATACAGACATCAGAAAAATGCAATCATCCCTGTAGCAGGGTGTAAGCAAGGTTTCAAGATGAACGCAGTTAAAGACAATATATGAAAAGGGTGATCACGTTTTCCGTCATGTTTGTAAACAATCGGCTCACAATTAGTTCACACGAAATAAGCTTAAACATTCTGTTAGCACAATATTCGAAAGTTTTTAATTCTTAGTCTGAGGTTCTCTACCTTTCTCACAGTAGCTATCTGCCTCCGTTTGGAGCGGTACCACCTATAAAACAATCTAAAGAATTAAATCTTCGAGTAGAAGCGTAGCTACGTTCATATATATCAACAACTATTCGCTGACGAAAGAGAAACTGACAAAATTGAAAATGTGACCACTTCACAAACAACTAGGCTGTAATAATCCGTCATTTATGTTCAAGTCTATTTAAACAAGGCGCCACCATATCTGCAGGCATCCGCCAGGGTTAAACTGATGGTAGATTTGTTTTTTTGTCACGCTGCTGGAGCAATAGTGGCTTTGGACAGAAAGAACTGCTTCCAATATATAGTTATTGAATAGGATATGAAGTATATGAAATGTCCATGATGATCTCACCAGAACATTTTAAGATATTCCATGGAGATGAACCACGTCGTACATAGTTATGACAGTAACATCTTCAGTCAGTTCGAAGACTTTCCTCTGTTACTGGTCACCATCCAACCTGTGCAATCCACCGCGTGTGAAGAGTAAGCCCAGCAAGACAATTCAACCTGGAAAGGGATGGGCTCTGCCAGATTCGACTTGCATTCGACTGGCCCCCCAAGACAGCAGATAATACAGAGATTAAAGCAGACCAGGTTAAAATGACTGCATCATTCGCCGACTTCTATCGAGATGGACGTGAAAATTGTGCAACTTAGGGAAACCCAGAGTAAACATAGGAGGGACTTCATCTCCTTCGCCACCTGAAACGAAATAACAGTCACACAGATTGACCACAAGGGGAACTGACCTACAGGACAGACCTATATTCCTGGCAAGTATTAGGCTTCCGCGAAGTTAGAGAAAGAACAACGGTCATACTGACAGCCAAAGGGCACGCCCTATGAGAGAGAAGAAGACAAACAAGTACATGAGGTTGGTTTTCAGTTAACGAAAACACCAGGAAACTTGTACTGGGATGCTGCACTATTTCCAGCAGGTACATGACCATGTTATTACAGTACAGTCGTACTAGTCTATACTTCCAAATCGGATTACGATGGTGACCAGATCGAAGAATTCTACACCTGGCTTTAGACAGTCACCAACGAGGTTGACAAGAATGTCTTGGAGATAATGTGAGACAGAGAGGAGCTGAAAGTTGCAAAGAAGACTGGGGTTGGGGGGTGGGGGGGGGATACAAAACTATAAACAAAGGATCAGTCCAGAAAAATCCAAGGAGAGTTGCGTCGAAAAAAACTAGTATATGGACATAGAAATTGTGCAACACAAAAGAACAATGACAGAAACTTGTTTTCCAGATGACTAGTCTGTGGTCAGTGAGACAATGATCTTGTTATTGCAGTGCTTTTCCCTGCAATCCAAAATTTCCTGTTAACACATCTGTTTCTTAATTTGTGCCTTGGTTTTGCAAAGGTTTATTGAGAAGGTTCAGATTGTTTTTAATCAGCACGATTATCCTCACTAACACCCAGATCTTCATTCTTACTTTCATTACCATACATTAGACCTGGAATATTCAAAACAGGCCTACTTCTAGACCGCCCTCGGAGTTCTTTGTATTCATCTATTTCAATTTCCTCCAGACTTTCACCTTCATACGTACCAAGGTTACCACTGTCCAGCTCTGCCATAGCTTCCTGAAATTTACTGGTTGCATGGTGATGTTGACTTGACGAGAAATACTACGATGTGTCCTGATTCCATGCCCATAAAGTACAGATAGGGCGCTCAGCTCACATCTTTATCAGGTTTAAGATATGAACAACAGTCTCTGTATCTTTCCACACTGCATGATGATTCAGAAGTAATCAGCGTTGGAGCTTTTGGCCCCTCTCCCCTCGACAGTTTTCGTTTTTTCTAGTAGCGGATAGGAGTAGAAGCAGAGATCCCTGAAAACAAAAAAATGTTGTCAGGGACAACACCTACCACGTCTCCCTAGGTCGGAAAAGTTAATTTCAGTTGACAATCTGGAGTCAGCGTGTCTGGCTGACTATGTTTCTGTCAACTTTTGTTCTCAATGAGCTGTTTGTCAATTTCTACACAGGATCAGACAGACCTTGAAAATTGCCAAGAAGTTCTGATCTGATGTTTTCATTACCTGTGTTCTGTTTCTGCTCCTTTAGCTTACATGGCTCTCCTGTTCAAAAATCACAGCCTGTGTTATCTTTACTTTACAGATGTCTGTATGCCAAGTTCGCTATAAGCGCAGGATGTTGCTGAACTTTCTTCTACAAGTCCCTGTGTATGACTTTGAAGTCTTGCAAGTGGAATTTGCCTGATTTATTAGACTGGATGTTAAGAAGTACGTTGTGAGCAAACGCTGATGCGTATGAGGTCCAGTCATACTTACAAAGTTTCAGGAAATTCAATACCTTTTTTGTAAACGTTCTTCATTATATGTTTGAATAGCTTTACCTTTTACTGTAGTAGTTGCTGATTTTTTAGACAGTGGTCCGAATTAAGCGCAAGGGAAAGAATTGCAAACTTTGTAGTCTTACTTTTCAATCCGACCACTTTCTGGACAGTACCAAGTCCTGAGAACCTATCGGGGTCAACTCATACTGTTAATGTCTGCATTCCCGTCGTGACAGAAGTAAAAAGAGGCAAAACTCACAAGTTTTCTACTTCACATGGATGTTTTGATGTGTCTGGCTGATACATTTGGCGTAAATACTTTTTTTTTTCCAAAGGCAACGATGAGATTATCTATTAGTATTTCTTCTGATTTCCCCTGGAGTCATTGTGCGAGGGGTATGTGTCTTAGGGGCTCCACTATTTTCTCCACAAGATCTACCGCAACATTTTGTCTCCAGATATGTGTCTCTTCTCTTCACAATCAGCACTTAACAATGGACAGTTCTTTTTTATGATACTATAAATCTTTGTCGTGAAACATTCTTCTGCAATGAATGCAAGGAACGTACTTGTTAGTAGGTACATCGGTCGACAATCTTTTGATTGAAATCAAACTAAGTTAGTGTCCAAAGTATGTTTGCGGTGTAAAAGGAAACTCTATATGTTGAATTCTTGTCAAGCTTTCTTTTTTTTTTTTTTTAAAAGAATTTGTGTTTTATTTCCTTTTTCTTCTTCTGCACACTGAGTGCGAGTGGTACCTCTTATTCTTGAACATTCATTTGGTCTAAGTGACTTGGTATCTTGGATTATACCCTCTGATAAAACCAAAGACTGTATGTTTGTCCTGAGTGGCGTTCCCTTATTCCCGGAAGTCCTCTTCACTATTTCCGGAAGCCAATGGTCTTGCCATGCTTCGGCCGAGAGACTCGCTAGAGAATGCTGGACAGCAGCAGGTCTTCAGAGAAGAAGTCCACCTCGTGAAGGGGGCTTCACTCCTCATATGCTTGCGGGTAAGCTGCAGCCACGTTATGACTCCTGAATGCTCTTCTGCTATGACTTTCGTTTGGTTTTGTTCTTCCAATCTGACTCATGTTTATCTAACGATTTGCGGAGACACCTAGCTTAACATGGACAACTCGGTCGCTGTCCAATCACAGTTTACACAAACAGGTACCCTGGCGTCCATCATATCTGAACTTCTCTGTATGAAATATCCAAGAGGTGAGCATGAAGACGTGCAACCCTCGGTAAACTGTTTCGAAGCAAAGGCCATTATTTCATGGTGGAACAAATCAGCTATGCGTTATAGCAGACGAATTTTCCCTTTCCGTGTGGATGTAGTGAGAACGGCTAACCACTACTACACAGCGAACTGATTAATAGGAAAAACTAATGTAGTGATGATGATGATGATGATGATGATGATGACGATGAAGATGATGACAATGGTTACATTATTACTATATTATCATGATCATCATTGTTATCATCATCATCATTATCACCATTATTGTTATCTTTATCATAATTATTTCATTATTGTGTATGATCAACAGAAGTTCATAATGCGCCAGCATGTGACGTGTCCAAGAGGAATCGTCACGTTTTTAAAAAAAAAAAAAATGTGCCATTGCGTGGGGGCGCCTCCGAGATTCAGAGCAATTTGCGGCCGATCGTTGCAAAGTGCCAGCATTTGTCAGATTAAACAGATTCTTTTTCTTCACTTTGTTAGGGAGGAAATGTCCTATCAGTGTCTCTCTCTCTCCGTCTCTCTGTCTCTGTGTCTGTCTGTCTGTCTGTCTGTCTCTCTCTCTCTCTCTCTCTCTCTCTCTCTCTCTCTCTCTCTCTGTCGCTCGTGTTCATTAAGGATAATACATGCATAACATTCGGGTATAACGTGCATAGAGGGAGTGTCTGAGTGTCGTGCCTCATTCATGAAAATCAGTATAGACTACCTTATCTTTGACGTGTCTGACAATTGGGTTTGTGTAGTATTCGAACATGTAACTCTTTGGATCTATAGTGCGCACCATACTGAGAGCTTTTTTTTATATAAACATATCTTAGTGTTGTGTGCATTCCCTGAGCATACTGTGCACTCTGTAATAGTCGTGTGGGCCTAAAAATGTGCTTTATACCCTGTGTTGTGCCCTATTCTAGAGTGTATTGTTTGAAATGACCGCATGCTGTGCTCAGCACCGAGTGATATTCTCAAACAGCAACACTGTTTTACAGCTGTGTTTTGTGTGAGCTCCACCGCCCCCCCCCCCCCCCCCCCCCCCCCCCAAGGATCCCTGAAAGCGTTTAACATCAACCCTAACACATTGGAACAAACTGTTATGGATCGAGCTGAATGGTGCTACTCTATCCACAAAGGCGCCAGTTCATGTTAAGAAAGGAGGACAACTGCAGCGCAACAAAAAGAGACAGGCAAGAAAAGACCGCGCGTTAGCAATCAAGAGCAGGCCTTCCACATTCCCTGTCCAAGCTGTCACCGCACATTCCGTGCACGCATCGGCTTGATCAGCCACCTGTGTATCCACATATCATCTCAACCCTCCTCAACCCTTAAAAAGTTGAAGTGGTTCTGGTCGACTCAATGGACGAACGAACCAGATGTTTTCTGTGAGGTCACTCCCA
>JADBJO010007229.1:81350-96350 GCA_016801955.1 Conus betulinus
CTGCCAATGCAATTGTCCACGAACAGAAACTAAGAACGGTTATTAATTTACTTAATGTAATGTAATGTTGCTTATCGCCCCGCCGACCGCAAAGGGCCATATCAGGGCTGTCACCGCGTTAAAATCAACTCACGAGTCATTCATTCACACAATTCTTTAAAATACATCTTCTAAAAACCCATCCGAAATTTTGTTCAAAAATCTTTCCACTGTAAAATCTCAGATCCGATGAAAAATGTTAATCTCTTTGAAGAACTCAAAGATCGCGTCAGGCGAAACATCTCTGAACAAGGTTTTCTTGGAGTTTGCTGTAAAATGTTTGTGTCTCACATCATGCAAGTCCCAACACTCCAAAAGAAATGTTTCATTGTGAGTGGCACATGACTTGGAATGCACCACGGAGCTTCTTCACTCTTTAAAAAGTATGAATGAGTAAAATGCGCATGGTCTGTGTGCAGCCGGCATAGAACCCGTTTTCTTCTTTGCGACCACCAGATGTAGATCAGGGGAAATACTTTAGGTCTGGACGGATCTGAGTTATCCGTCTGTGTATTCCAATCCTCCTGCCAGAGGTTTTTGACAGAATTGACAAGTTCCCTGTTGTGGCATTCTTGGCCCAAACGATCAACCATTTCATTCCCTCCGATGTCAACGTGACCAGGAACCCGAGCCAGAACAATATTGTAACCATCCGCTTTCAACTTGATAAAAAATTTAAAAAGTGTCATTTACTTACCAGGGATCCATCATAAACATTGATGTGTACAAACCAGAAATCTTCTTAAGGGAAACGCAGACAAAATCGACAGTGTCTAAACTAAGGCCTGTATGCAAGACAAAAACATCATGAAGCAAATGATCCTGTCTGCACTGGTATTTACATTTTCTGTAGGCATGCGAGTCGGGAATCCTCACAGCAGGGCTGTACAGAAGCACACAGACCATGGAAATGAGATGTCTGTGTCCAGTGTACCTATGTCATTTGGAAAATAAACATCCTGTGGAACAAGGCTTTACCCATTGCTTGCACCCATCCTCAACACAGCGCAGGCCTCCAAGGGTGGTACAGGACTGCTCTAAAGGCAGGTGAAGACAGTGCTTCTCTGGGTCCTCCCCCAGCACCTCCGGGTGTTTCTTTTTCTTCTGAAGCAAAATGCAAAGGTATCGGTATAAACCAGCCATGCAGATCTCTTCAGAAGATGTTCGGTTACGGAGTACGATAAAAACCATACGGAGCCATTCCCTATCTCTCCTGGCGCCAGAAAGGTTAATTCTTGATGCTCCCAGCCCTTGGTCTCAGGTCTGAAACACAAGGATGCCTGTTCCATAGAGGCAAAGTCCGTGGCATGTGAAGGCAATACTGGCTTGGTCTTAACCTCCAGATGTCCCAGTTTGGGCATCCAGAGGTCAAACGTGGGGCCCCTGAAGATCACGACTGGAGTTTCTAAAGGGCCAGGACTGGGGAACCCGGAAGCCTAACATGAATTCTTAGGGGCCAAACGTAAAATGTCTTTATGCTAATTTTGCATCATGCTGATGATGCACATTTTCAATAAAAAAAAAAACAGGAACTTAGACCGTACTCTATGAAAGAAACATATCTCTAGGGTGAAAGTTTTGACTTGAGAGGCGCGCACATGTGTTCTTTCGGAAATTGGCAGAGAGAGAGAGAGAGAGAGAGAGAGAGAGAGAGAGAGAGAGAGAGAGAGAGAGAGAGAGAGAGAGAGAGAGAGAGAGAGAGAGAGAGAGACAGACAGACAGACAGAGATACAGAGAGCAGTGATAGATTTAGAAAATTTCGGTGCTGTAGTCGAGAAGGGGGTGGACGAGTGGAAAGGGGTAGGGAGGGGGGTGGTGGTGGTGGCAGTAATAGCGGTGAGTTCAAACGAGATGGTGGAAGGCGGGGCGAGAATGCCTAAGTGTCCTGCAGAAATGATGGTCATTCACAAATGAGAGCTTGCTAAGTCGTCAGCAAGTGTTAACTCTCATGTTTGGAGAGAGAGAGAGGAGAGAGAGAGAGAGAGAGAGAGAGAGAGAGAGAGAGAGAGAGAGAGCTTTGACTTGCCCAAGATAAACAGCATGACAGAAAGGAATGCAGAGATTATATACGAAATTAGTCACCCAGTTTGATAGTGACTGCATCATTTGTCGAACTCAATCAAGGGTGGTCAACAAAAATTGTTACAGGGTCAAATCACACAGTGTGTGTGTGAGCAACATTGTCACACTCGATTCCGAAAAATTGAGCCTAGAGTCAGACATATACTCCTGGGAAATGTGTTCGACCTTTCCGAAGTTAATAGCAACGATACTAATACCGGACACTTACATGGAACACTATTTGTAAAACTGACATAGGTGCTTTTTAAACAGCAGAAGTACTTCTACTACTAATGATAACGATAATAACAACAAGAAAAACAACAACAATAATAACTCATTATTACGTCAACAATGCACACACACGAACAAAAGTGCACTCAACATTCTGCATCTCAAAAAGCAGACAACGAAGTACATCTGTATACACCTTTCTATGCAGTAACCTCTGCGCAGATCATCACTAGTCAAACTGACCATACACGTGCAGTGGCGCATACTGTTTGAACAGACATACCACATCTAGACCTGCTGTCAAGAAAAGAGATGAGATTTAAAGCCAGACTTGCAAGAGGCAAAGGAACCAGAGAGCCGGCCATTGTCAAGGAGCCTGTTGCATGTCGTTTGGGACTTGGAAAGAAACAGAGGTATCTGTCCGTAAGTCTTAGCTCTGGTATGAAAGTACCCTGTAAAGTTGACTAGCAAGAGAAGAAGAGCGGGGTTGGTATGACAGAGTACGGATTGAAGATCTGAAAGATAGTCTGGTCCAGTGCCACTGAAACCACGAAGTTAGATAGGAAGTGTAGTGTCTACGGATATAGCTACGGAATGGTTTGCAGGGGATTGTACGCGAACTCAGGACAAACAATGAACACGCTGAACAGCAGTATTTATTTAGAGAGAAACTGGATGACTCTATTGTGGACACTTGTATACATCGAAGCGTGGAGGCTCATAATCGAGCCCAAAGCATGCTGGGAAGTTTACAAACCAATCGAGGTCTCGCATGCAAGAACGACAGCACATGAACAGCGAAGGTAAATGTGTATGTTCGATAATGAGATTATGACTGATACAACAGGAAGAATACAGTTTCGAAAGCGAAAGAAGAAGCAGAAGATCGAAAGAAAGAAGAAGAAGGGAAGTTAGAAAAACAAGAAGAAGAAGAAGAAGAAGAAGAGCAGAAGAAGAACAGCGAAGGAAAAAGTGTATGTTCGATAATGAGATTAAGACAGAAACAGAAGAAGAAGAAAAAGAAAAGAAGAAGAAGAAAGCAGAAGAAGAAGAAGAAGAAGAAGAAGAAGAAGAAGAAGACAAGGTGTTTTCAGAGTGGGGTTGTAGTTAATTAAAAGAGAGCACTGGACGCGCTGTAGTGGGGGATGCTGCGCTGTTTTCAGACTATGGCCATCTATCTGCAAACGAAACCAGTTAACAACACGATAATACAAACCACAACATGCACCCACATCAGACTCTGATGATGACCATATCGAAGAATTCTACACCCAGCTTCAAACGGACATCAACAAGCTTGACAAGACACACAATTTCGTCGTTCAGGATGACCGGAACACCAGTTTGGTATTAATGCCCGTGTATGTTTGTACGTATGATTTGATGCAATGAACATCTGATCTGACCGGCTGCTGCTGTTTTTAGTTTTTTTTTTTTTTTAAATTCCAGACAGATTATCACGCTTTGGTGGTTACACCTGAGGTGAGGTGACCGCTCTGTCAGTCAGCAGTGGCACGGTTTGTCATAATGTGAGGCAAATTGTGTTGAGAGAACCTATTATGTAATGAGACAATCCGTACCACTAGACACGTGTTGGATGTGTTCTTTTAGTGTTCTGTCTTCTTTGTTTTTGTGTTCTGGAATGGACAGATCTCTCTCTCTCTCTCTCTCTCTCTCTCTCTCTCTCTCTCTCTCTCTCTCTCTCTCTCTCTCTCTCTCTCTCTCTCTGTCCGCCGCCTGTCTGTGTCCCTCTCTGCGGTTCTGTCTCTGTCTCTGTCCATGTCTCTGTCCGTCTGCCTGTCTGTCTGTCTCGCTCTGCTTCTCTCTCTCTGTCTGTCTCTGTCTGTCTGTCTGTCTGTCTGCCTGTCTGTTCTGTCTGTATGTCTGTATGTCTGTCTCTGTCTTGCCCAGTGTGTGGGTTCAGTCGAAAACGAAGTCCTTTTGTGTTTACTTGTCCAGAATGGAAAAAAAACATCAGAGAGTGTAGGTTATTTCACACAATTAGACCGTGCCTGTTGGCAGTAATGATTTTGTTATCATCATTGTTAAACATTTGGCTGTTTTCATATATAGAGCATTTAAAAGGAGAAGTGGATGTGTAACGTAATGTGGATTTGTGTCAACGTCTTTGTTTTGCGTGCGTCACTGACGGTAGAGTATCGACACTATTCCGGAGATATATGGTAACTGACGAGTCAGTGACAGTGAAGTAGTAACACTATTCTGGAGATATAGGGTGATTAATTTGTCTGTGACAGTAGAGTATTAACACTATTCTGGAGATATATGGTGATTAATTTGTGACAGTAGAGTATAACACTATTCTGGAGATATATGGTGATTAATTTGTCTGTGACAGTAGAGTATTAACACTATTCTGGAGATATATGGTGATTAATTTGTCTGTGACAGTAGAGTATTATTAACGCTATTCTGGAGATATATGGTGATTAATTTGTCTGTGACAGTAGAGTATTAACGCTATTCTGGAGATATATGGTGATTAATTTGTCTGTGACAGTAGAGTATTAACGCTATTCTGGAGATATATGGTGATTAATTTGTCTGTGACAGTAGAGTATTAACGCTATTTCTGGAGATATATGGTGATTAATTTGTCTGTGACAGTAGAGTATTAACGCTATTCTGGAGAGATATGGTGATTAATTTGTCTGTGACAGTAGAGTATTAACGCTATTCTGGAGATATATGGTGATTAATTTGTCTGTGACAGTAGCGTATTAACGCTATTCTGGAGATATATGGTGATTAATTTGTCTGTGACAGTAGAGTATTAACGCTATTCTGGAGAGATAAGGTGATTAATTTGTCTGTGACAGTAGAGTATTAACGCTATTCTGGAGATATATGGTGATTAATATGTCTGTGACAGTAGAGTATTAACACTATTCTGGAGAGATATGGTGATTGATTTGTCTGTGACAGTATTTAACACTATTCTGGAGATATGTGGTGATTAATATGTCTGTGACAGCCAGTAGAGTATTAACACTTTTCTGGAGATATGTGGTGATTAATATGTCTGTGACAGTAGAGTATTATTAACACTATTCTGGAGATATATGGTGATTAATTTGTCTGTGACAGTAGAGTATTAACGCTATTTTGGAGAGATATGGTGATTAATTTGTCTGTGACAGTAGAGTATTAACACTATTCTGGAGATATGTGGTGATTAATTTGTCTGTGACAGTAGAGTATTAACGCTATTTTGGAGATATATGGTGATTAATATGTCTGTGACAGTAGAGTATTAACGCTATTCTGGAGATATATGTTGATTAATTTGTCTGCGACAGTAGAGTATTAACACTATTCTGGAAATATGTGTGGTGATGTGTCACTTACAGCAGAGAATTAATACCGTTCCAGAAATATACGATGACTGACGTGACAGTGACAGTAAAGTAATTAACATCATTCCAGGAATATACAATGATCGGTGCATCAGAGACAGTAGAGCATCAACACCATTTTTAGAGATACATGGTAGCTGATGTGCCAGTGGCAGGAGACTATTAACATGATTCTGGAATCACATGGCCACTTTCGTACCACACTGGTTGAACTTACACTCGTTTGCTAACACGCGAATAATCTCCAATTGTTCGTGAATGTGTCTGCTGTTGTCGCGGCCATACTCTCCGTGCTGAAAGTAACGTATCTTTGTCCATGATGAGCGGTGCCACGGGGCGTGGTTGCCTTTGACATGAGGCCAGACATGTTGTGCAGATCAGTCCGCAGCTGATGTTGGGAATCAACAGAAAACGGTTTATAGCGTGTACTGGTCTCATTAAACGTCCCTACAGTTGAAGCGAAAGTGTTGACTACGTGGCCAGTCCTGTCAACATCTTTCAGTGACGTCTTCTGTCTGTGCTGGTCTCCTTTGTTATCTTTCTCAAAATCTGTGGTCGTTTTCCAGTATCAGCTGTGTGACGTTTTCTTTCTTCCTTTTTGTATATTTCCACTAATTTACATTACACACACACACACACACACACACACACACACACACACACACAGAGACACACACACACACACACACACACACACACACACACACACACACACACACACACACACACACACACACACACACACACACACACACACACACACACACACACACACACACACACACACACACACACACACACACACACAAACACTTTCTGCCACCTCAACCACCACCAATATCAACTACAAAATCTCAAAAACACAGTCATCCTACACACAATAGAAATACTGCGAGGCACTGTATAATTTTTTTTTTTCATATTTTGAAATTTAACATAATAAAATATCTGCAATTTTATGTATCTTCATTCGCCACAAACTCACGCAGGCCAACAATTTCAGACAAAACTAAAGGTCTATGATTTTTAATTTGACTCTCCTGAAACCTGACATTGTTCTTTCAGAAAATTTGCAAATGCGAAGTGCTCAGCGTACACTTCCGCTGTAAGTTATAAAATGGGATAGTCTTTCCGGAAACCAAAAAAGTAGTATATTTTATGAAAGGGGTGTAGCGCTTGATTTAACCTCAGCCTAAGGGCCATAGCCAAACAATTGTCGGCTGTGTAGCTAGGCAATATCTGCGGTGTAGATTAGGTGGCACTGAAAATCCCGTCCAGTGTGTGCAGATACGAAGAGAGATAGAGAAAGCCCCACAGGAATTTTCTGAACAAAATCAGAGGAAGAAAACGCTTTCCTTCATGATACTTTATTTAGCCAGCTTTGCTGCGGCCCCCATTCGACTATAAGCAAAATGTAATCACAAGTCTTTGCTGCGGCTTTTTTCGACTGTCAGCAAAGGGAATCTTGTTTCCAAAGGCTCAATAAGGATTGTATACAAATCAGAACTCATTTGCTAGCTCACCAAATAGGTTTCCCATCACGAAAAGCTGGTCACAGAACAGAGGTCACTCGCCTCTCTACTGATTACAAACTTCTTTCATTTTCTTTCCAAACGTTGATTTTGATCGTGATTCTGATGAGAACGTTCTGTGCACCCATATATTTGGCAGCATTGCACTGGTGGGAATGCACAGCATTGGTGTTTGTCTTTTGGCGGCGTCTTGCAACTGTGAGGGCCGACTGAAATGACTGCACAGTTTCTGAGTGGACAGTGCTATTGTCCAGGTGATTACAGGCCACAACAAGCTGTGGTTATACCAGATATGGCTCTCTACTCGATTGTTGGTTTGGTAGTAGTTGCAGTTGAGATATGAACCGAATGAGTCCTCAGGTTTCTGGGGCGTCAAGAATCGATCAGGAGTAATCGCTTTCACGGCCGCACAACCACCTTGTCAGCCTCGACCGTTCATGTCGCTCTTGGAGTTTAGAAGATCATACTCGATGAGGAGATCCATCACAAAGCCAGGGGTCGAAGACCTGGAATATTTGGATATGATGAGTATTGCCTCTCGTTGGATGCGCTCAAGCTTGTTGACAGTCTGCTTGCGGTATATGTCCCACATGATCGCTCTGTAATACAGTAAGGGATGGAAAAAGGCCAAGAAAGCAGTGTATTTGCAGACAGTTGTGCTACTGTAAGATTGCGTAGGAAGAATCCTATGGTACATTTTGCTCTTGTGGTAACTACATTGATGTGACAGGACCAGCTCAGGTGATCCGAAAACTGGATTCCAAGGCATGTGTTGGAAGAGTAGGACAGACAGATAATGTTGTTTAGGGAGTTGGAGGCACGGTGTTGTGACAGGCTCACGGTACAGCATTCAACTGTGCTGAAAGTCATGCTCCATCGTTCTACCTATAGTTCCAGGCTTTCAGATCCTCTTTAAAGGCGTGGTGATCTCTTCAGGTGTTCTTCTACCCGTAGATGAGCCGATCATCTGCCAAGAGGTGCGGTTGGAAGGTCACTGATGTGGCAGAGGAGTAATAAACGGTTCAGTACGGTGCCCAGTAAAACTCAAAAGTCGACAGACGTAGAGAAGGGGATAAGATACCCTCAACAACTTATATTTACACACTGCATTCCATATTGAAAGAACGAAGCAAGGAAGGGAGAAAGTTGTTGAAGTCATTTATCTCTTAAACTTGCAACGAAGATCAACGACTTCAGTTTGTTGCCAGCTCTCACAAGATCCTCTGTCCTAAAAAGAGAGGTCCAAAAGGGAATTTCATACTTTTGAGCTCTACAGAACAGTTTTTATAACATCAGTTAATGGATCAATGGGGCACCTAAGGTGGTGACTTTTTTCCCCTGAGGCCGAAATCCACCTCTTCTTTTTTGTCCTGTTCATCTGCCCCCCCCCCAAAAAAAAAAAAAAAAAAAAAAAAAAAAAAAAAAACCGAAAAAACAAAAAGCGAAAAAAGAACAATTTCTACTACTAGCTCTTTTCCGCTACTAGCTCTTTTTTCTTTTTCTTTTTTCCCCAATCACTTTCACACCATGCATTGTCTGTATGTGTCTCCGGTTTGTTTGTTTACGAGATCACACTCCCACATCCTCTCGTTTGTGTCCCGGTTTGCCGCACTGTTTGCACACAATTTTACCTGAGCATTGAGACGCAAGGTAGTTGGGTTTGAGACAGCGGGAACACACAACAGTTTTCTCTGCCTGTTTTTGTTCTTTGTGGAAAAGCTTTGCAGATAATATATTGATTTTGATGAATTCATTGAGAGCAGTGGGAGGGTCTGTAAATGAAAACGAATCGTCGACCCATCAAGAAACGAGTCAACTTGTCGTCGACATCCCATGCTCTTTCGAGTTCTATACTAGATCTTAGTTCATAGCCGAGTTTTTTGTGAGGGAATGTTCAATTTCAGACTCTGCGACAGATACTGGAATATTATCGGTCCACAGTTTGGTTGTTGGTTTCTCCTCACCTGTCTCGCTGCGGAGAATGAAAGGGTTCGTGTTCGACACCTGGATAAAAGCCCCTCTCAATCCGATCCCCTTCACTAGGATGTCTGTACGTGCCTCCTTCGTGGCCGGATAAATACGCCAAAGGCCACGTATGTTCTGGGCGCCAAGAATGGAAACTTGACCAGCAGCACGTTCGCCCACTAAACGAATTTCCAGAACGGAAAGACGGTTCTCGTAACCGGGAATGTCTTTTGATTTGAGAAATACTGGATTAAACCGTTGCAAAATTGTCCATTATCGTTTCTAGTTGACGGAAGGGAACTCGAAGTCGAAGTCGAAGCGTTAACGCAATACATGAAAAACAACTGCGTTAGCGTGTGACAGAGTTCACAGATTCGGCCTGTGCTGAGAGCGTGCGATTCGCGACCTCACGCTACGAACGTCGCTCACCGAAAACTACAGAACAGTTTGATTTGTCCTCCCAGTAAAAGTTCTGTTACGAATCATTCTGAACCGGCTTAAGAAACAGTCGGGGGAACTGTTTGCAGAAGAACAGGCGAGAGCTTTGACCAGAAAGGGGGGACACAGTTGAGCAAGTTTTCAACTGCCACCTGGTGATTGGAAAGCACCTACAAGATCAGAGAGACCTCAACCACAACTTCACAGACTTTAAAAAGCTTTTGATCGAGTCTGGATGGACGGTTGTGACAGGCCCTCAGAAATTTCAACGTGGAGGATGGGTTAGTCCACATCTCACAAGCACTGTACAGCTCGGCAACCAACGCCGTGCTCATGAACAGCCAAAAAGGGACTTCTTCCACACAACTCTTGGCGTTCGACAGAGCTGTCTGCTCTCCACGACCCTCTTCAACCTGTACTTGGAGAATGTCATGCGCGAGGCAATCAAAAACTTCAACAGCAACATCTCAGTTGGGGGCAGGCTCGTTTGCAATCTGCGCTTCACTGATGACATAGATCTACTCGGCAGAAGCAACGACGAATTCCAAGACCTATTCAGCTGGATAGAAGACCGAGCCAGTGCATATGAGATGGAAACCAGCGCAGAAAAAAAGCAAGGTGATGGTGAACGGCAGCAATGAAGACCAGACTGTAAAGGTACAATAAACGGACAAAAGCTGGAAGAGGTGGAAGCGTTCAAATACCTCGGCTTCACACTCACGGAAGACGGTACTGTTCAAGAAAAAGCAAGGTCAGATTAGCTCTTGCCACATCAGCAATGACAAAGCTCAAAAGCTGTGGAGAAACAATAAAATCAGCTTCCCTACAATACTCAAGCTATACAAAGCCCTCGCTTTCTCAATCTTCCTGTTTGCGTGTGACAGCTGGACCTTGACGGCAAAGTTGGAGAGAAGGATCCAAGTCTTTGAAATGAAGGCATACAGAAGACTGCTCCACATCTCCTGGACAGAGCACAGAACCAACAACTCTATCCGAGAGAGCAGGTGGCCACACTCTCAGAACCACAGGAACCCCTCTTGGCTTGGCTGTAGTTAGGAGGAGAAAGCTGATGTGGTTTGGCCACGTGACACGACAGACTCCCTGGCAATGACTATTCTGCAAGGCACGCTGGAAGGAGGAAGGCGCAGAGGCAGGCAGAGAAAGAGCTGGTTGGAGAACGTGATGGAGTGGACAAACCTCAGGCTGCCAGAACTCCTGCGAGAAGCAGAGGACAGGCCGCGATGGAGAAGGTTGACTGAGTCGTCCCTCTTGTCCCGCCTGCGATCACTTAGGTCACGGGAACGAGAAGAAGATATAGAAGAACGTCTGGTGCCTCTGCCATGATCCAAGAAATAAAATGGACCTCTCTCCAAGAGCGAAAATAGACAGCTTGCTTGGTTGTGCTCTACAGGTAGCACAACAACATCGGTGCCACTGACATGGCCAAGCTCAAATCTCCACCACCACGCCAACGACGATTACACAGTTGGTAGTTCTCACAAACGCACGGCAGACTGAAGCTTCCGTTCCAGTGGAGAACTACCAGAAATTGGAACGAGCTGCCCCAGGAAGTAATGAAGCCCTCCAGACTGCAGGACATGGAAACTTCTCTGCGCCTTCAAGTCTCCCTAATATAATGACAGAGTAATCGACATGACTATTGTAGTCTACTGGAAGAAGAAGGAGACAGAGGCGGGAGGAGAGGAGGATGAGGAGGATGAGGCGGAGGAGATGAAGAAGAAGAAGAAGAAGATAACAATGATGAAGATTAAGATTAAGATTTAGAAGAAGAGAGGCATGGCATTGCAGAATTTGAAGAAAGATGAGGTTTCCAAGAGAACCCAGACGGCAGACCAGCAAGGCCAACAGGAACAACGGTCCACATGGAAAACGCACTCCAAAGTAGTTTCAGTTGAAATGAATGATGACATGTAGCTCCTCTTCGGATCAGCTTCTTCCTCAGATCTGTGCGCCACCTTTGATCCTCGAATCCAGACATGAAGAAATGGGAGAAACAAATGAACCTACAGATCTGCTTTGTCAGAGAAACCAACCACGGACTGTCCTGCGTCCATGCAAAATAGCGTGACCCTGGGAAAGAGAGACACAACCAAGTGCTTGTGAAGATCATACGTACGGTTAGCACTACCAGAGGAAATACTAGGCACCAGATGCATCAGCAGTAATGTTCTACACGGCAAACAGCCACAAATCGTATCTGGAAAACCCGTGATGCCAGAGCATGGAAGCAGGGTTTACTAGGTAGAGTGGATGGCTGCAAGTTGTTGACGTTTTACAATGTGTGTCTGCCATTCTTAAATGTACTTCTTGCTCACATAAATTGCTTTTAACATAGAATTGGCAACGTGTTTCATAGCATCACACATTGCGACATCACTCATACTCAGGTCAAAGGGCATCTGTCAGAAATTATGGTTCCAAATATGTGGTGTCCGATTTCATAAGGATGGATTTGAAACAGAGTAAACAAGAGAAGCAAACAACGTCAAAAAAACAACGAAAACGGAGAGAGAGAGAGAGAGAGAGAGAGAGAGAGAGAGAGAGAGAGAGAGATACATACTTGCTTTCCAACACACATTTATGAAATCCTCTTTTGACATTCTGCTTCTTTGCGATACGGTTGTTTTTGATTAAAAAAAGAAATATTCACTTCCAGAGAATCTAGAACGACATAATGATATTTCACAGCATACGCATTCCCATACTCGTTCAACACTTCGTCTTGAGAACGTCTACCGGTAATGTGTAAAGTGTACCATGCCATGAAAAGCGTAGGTTTTACAAATGCCTGGATAAATACTTGCGGTTATTCTTTTGAAATCCCTGTGCATTATATATATATATATATATATATATATATATATATATATATATATATATATATATATATATATTCAAACATAGGATGGTAAAAAGGAAGTTTTAAAATCGACAGCTCTGTTTCGAGCGCTGGCTCTCGTCAGGATCATACTGACGAGAGCCAGCGCTCGAAACAGAGCTGTCGATTTTAAAACTTCCTTTTTACCATCCTATTTTTTTAACAGATGTTGCTCCCCAAGGGGTCGAGCATTTTAAGAATGTTATTAGGCATTTTTTGATATATATATATATATATATATATATATATATATATATATATATATATATATATATATATATATATATAATGCTGAACAATTAAGTAGTGGGGGAAAAAATATATATATATATACATACATACATACATGTAAGTGTGTGTGTGTGTGTGTGTGTGTGTGTGTGTGTGTGTGTGTGTGTGTAAAGTGGAAAAAAATATTAATCGTGATGTTTTGCCTGTTGTGTTACCTGATAGTTTAAGTGGAAATGTGCTGGTGTGCAATCGGAGATATAGTATTTGTGGTTACGCTTCCTTGTACCCGAAGAAGCTCCGGCAATGGATCAAATTATTGGACAAACAACAACATCATCAACAACAACGACAACAACAGCAACAACAACAGCAACAACAATAATAACAAAGGAGACGACCAAGCGGTTTAGTGGTGCAATTTTGTCTTCTTACCACACTCTTCTTCCATATTCTAAATCGTCTCTCTCTCTCTCTCTCTCTCTCTCTCTCTCTCTCTCTCTCTCTCTCTTTCTCTCTGTGCACGCGCGTGCGTGCATGCGTTGATACATGTGTTGCGCACGCTTGTATGTACGTGTGTATAAAACAACGTGAAATGTCATTGGATGTACGAGTATATTCAATTCCGTTTATACCATGATCTATGTTTATTACAATACAACGGGAAGATTTATCAAATAAACATATCTATGTGTAAGCTACGATCTGTCCGATGAGATAAATTGTTGAGTGACAAATATTATTATACTGTACAAAACTGTTTCCGATTTAGTCATATATCCTCCAATGCCTTTACTAGCATTTTTCTAGGCTGCAAAAAAAAAAAAGCAAAACAAAAAAAACAAACAAACAAACGTAAACAAAACAACAACAACAAAAATGAAATAAGAAATAAACAGTGTAACCACAAAACAGTATTGACAGCAGTTCTTCAAAGGTGTCATCAATGGAAATATGGTTACAAGGAGACACGAAATCAGAACGTTCAAGGTGAAATATTTTCGGACGAAACCACTGATGTTCCATAGAAAGGATAGTCATTAACAATCGTTTGATGAAAAATCCAGTGGGTTTACCAGCATAGGCAAGACTAAGAGAAAATCAGACTTTTACCAGCATAGGCAAGACAAAGAGAAAATCGGGCTATGAGACCAGAATATGACATTGACTAGATACTGGGCCCTATGAAATATGCGTTTCATAGTTTCAATAAAAGGGGACCTCACAGTACCCCCCCCCCCCAAAAAAAAAAAAAAAACACACACACAAACATACGCACGCACTCACGCACGCGCATGGACACACACACACACACACACACACACACACACACACACACACACACACACACACACACACACACACTCGCGCGCGCGCGCGCGAACGCGCACACGCACACACACCACGCATACACATACAGACACACAGACACACAGACACACAGACACACACACGCACGCACGCACGCACGCACATACGCACGCAAGCACGCACGCACGCACACACACACACACACACACACACACACACACACACACACACACACACAACACACACACGCGAGCGCGCGCGCGCGCGCACATATGCAAGCATGCGCCCACTCACGCACACACACGCACACTCACACACACACTCATAAACACAAACATACACACACATACACACGCACACGCACGCACACACACATACACACACACACACACACACACACACACACACACACACACACACACACACACACACACACACACATGAATGCACATACACATACACAGACACAGACACTCACAGATACACACACACACACACACACAAATACATACACACACACGCACACACACACACACACACACACACACACACACACACACACACACACATACAGAGAGAGAGAGAGAGAGAGAGAGAGAGAGAGAGAGTAAAAAAAAAACCACGAGAGAGAGAGAGGGTATAAAAGAACAAAACAATTTCTAAAATTCTTTATAAATGTACTGACTGACAAAGCAAAGCATCGTTATATAAGGTTCTTTGTGTATTCAACCATTTGTTTTTCTCCGTTAGACGTTTCCAGCACCACAAAAAACCCACACAATGAAATCATTGTTCTTGTACAACGATACATTAAAATCACAAGCAGTTTTCTTGTTCCGGAGCAACTGTCTGTGATTTATCTATTTCCTTTGTTTTGATTGCTGCAAACTTAATTAACTCTGTCGCAATAACGCGG
>JADBJO010007229.1:101350-108850 GCA_016801955.1 Conus betulinus
CTTTCCCCTTCTCTTCCACACCTTTATCAATGACCCAGTGATGATTTTTTCCCAACGGGTAACGTTGCAGAATTGTACGGTAATGACCCGGTGCAAAGAAGAGTACGCAGCGAGGATGACATAAGGAACAGGTCTGCCAAGTTGTCGGCTGGAATAGATGAATGCAGTGTGAAAGTCCTGAGAAAGAACTTACCCCCTGTAAAAAAGAAAACCCCAAAACAAAAAAAACAACAAAGCCTGTCAATACTTCGCTGATAAGCGCCAAACATCTCACATTTGTATTTCACCCCCCAGTAACAAAATAGACACAGAAACCCAACAAGAACAACCTAAAGGCACCTCTTTGTCAGTGACTGGAAAGAGCTTGCCACGGTACATCAAGCCAGTGTACCCGTCTAAATGCAAGCAAAGTCCTTCTGACACCGCCGCCCACGCGCAAAATGAACACTTTAAAAACACACAAAGAAGCATGCCAAACCTAAGCATATTGACGACAGTTCATTTTGTTGTCTAATGGACTCTGAAAGTGACACCACAGATTGCACTCTGATATTGGCTATGATGGCCCAAAATATGCTTGGATCCGAGTGTATGTAATGTATGTGGTAAATACAAAAGTAGATTCATTCATCACACTACTGAGAATATATGTACGTGTGTGCGTACGTGTGTGCGTACGTGTGTGTGTGTGTGTGTGTGTGTGTGTGTGTGTGTGTGTGTGTGTGTGTGTGTGTGCCTGTGTGTGTGTGTCTGCCTGTGTGTGTCTGTGTGTCTATGACCTGCAGTGAACGGAAAGGTTCCAACATGCTCTGTGTCACAATGTGCACGGACCATTTGGCTAGTGTGGGTCTTCTTCTCCACCACGTGGTTCATGTTGCCTGGAGAGTGCACAATCAGATGGATGGTAAGACGCTTTCTGGCAGTGTGGGCGGCTTCCAGCTTCGATTTTATTTCTACAAGGTTCGTCTCTCTTTGTCTCTGTCTCTGTCACTGTCTGTCTGTCAACCATTCTCTGCTTATTTCAGCGTATGTAGGCTGAGAAGTCCGGTGACCCTGTGGGAGAAGAAGACAAGTAGAAAACAGCTTTCGTGTTCTATGTTGGCTGCTATCTAGAAACTACAACTGAAACCCCAAAATTAACGATTGCGTCAGAGACCTCTGGCAGGAGGATTGGAATACACAGACGGATAACAAACTCTTTCAGATCTGTCCAAACTTTATGGAGTTCCTCTCATCTACGTCTGGTGGTCGTAAAGAAGAAACGGTTCTGTGCCGGCTGCACACCGGCCATTCGTATTTTACCCATTCCTACCTTTTAAAGAGTGAAGAGGCTCCATGGTGCATTCCATGTCATGTGCCACTCACAATGAAACATGTTCTTTTAGAGTGTTGGGACTTGCATGATGTGAGACACAAACATTTTACAGCAGATTCCATGAAAACCTTGTTCAGAGACGTTCCCGCCTGACACCATCTTGAGTTCTTGAAAGACATTCACACTTCTCATCGGATCTGAGATTTTACAGTGGAAAGATTTTTAACAAATTTTCGGATGGGTTTTTTCGATGTATTTTAAAGAATTGTGTGAATGATTGACTTGTGAGTTGATTTTAACGTGTGACAGCCCTGATGTGGCCCTTTGTGGTCGGCTGGGCTATAAGCAACATTATCTAATCTTATCGTATCTAGAAAGACCAGAATAACTTTTTTTTTTTTTTTTTTTTTTTTTAATGGCACAGACAATGTTAGGTAGGTATCCGAGGTATGACCAGCACGTTGGGCTTTTTTTTTTTTTTTTTTTTTTCAGATTCAGATGATTTAATCATTTGAGGCCATAGCCCCATATGATGAGGGCGGCGATAACAATATTGCAGAAAAATAATTATCATAAAGACAGCAAAATTACGAGTAACTTTCAATGCGATTTAAAAGGATCATGATAACATTGTTTCTCTTAACTGAAAAGCTTTATGTACAGAGAGAACTAAACTCCTAATCACATTCTCTTTCTCTTTCAGAGAGAGAGAGAGAGAGAGACAGAGAGAGAGAGAGAGAGAGAGAGAGAGAGAGAGATGTGTGTGTGTGTATGTGTGTGCGCGCACGCACGTGCACGTGCACGCACGCAATCATATATAACTGTTTTTTTAACTGTTTTTTTGTTTTTTTTTCCTCTTTACATATTTGCTTTCATTTCCACTGTCTATGAGTGGGTTCGGGTTCGTTTTTTTGCCTATTTGTTTCTTCCTCTTTTGGGGGATTGTTTGTTCACAGACACATCATACAATAAAACATCGGCTTACATGGTTTTCATTCAGAGAAGCATATAACTAACTAAACATCTTCAATGGCTCCCATTCAGCTGAACAAATAACTAGCTAAACATCTTCAATGGTTTTCCTTCAGCTAGCACACATAACTAACTAAACATCTTAAATGGTTTTCATTCAGATAAGCATATAACTCACTAAACAGTCGCAAATACCTAATCATATATACCTTGAAATGTCCACATCCAAATCAGGTTTTAAAGCACACATTTTTTTTTTGTTTTTGTTTTTGTTTGCTCTTTTTCACTATCTTTTTCACGATGTTACAATTGTTACAATTAAAAAAGGAGCCTTTTACCTAGATCAGTTTCTCTTTCAAACAAAACTGTGATATCATATCCATACCCATATCGAAATTTGCTATTACCATTTTTGTGATCAAAATTGTATGGTTTACAAATTTCACAAACGGGCATTTTACATCAATCGGTTTATATCCAAAAAGTACATCTGTCTCCTGTAAGGAAACTTTCTTATTTGTTTGTTTAAATATGTATACACTACAGTCCTTCCATACTTTTTTTACTTTTTGGCACCTAAAGAAAAAATGTTCAATGTAGTCATTTTCATTACAGAAAGAGCACTTGATGGAATTCTTAATCCCCATTTTGAAAGCAGAATATTGGTTGGATAGATGTTATGAAGAAGCTTCCAATGTAGTAGTCTCAGTCTTTCTTCTTTAGTGCATTTATTTGCAATTAACCAATTATGCTCTGTTAGAACTAGTCCGTATTTTTGTTGCCAAAACTTTTGACCACATGGCTCTGCTATCGACTTTGATAAACTAAGTCGAATAATTCTAGGGGTTATTTTCTTATGTACTTTTACTTCTCTAAATTGATCATCATTATACGACTGTATTAATGATTCAGCTGTTCGCGCTCTTAGGGCTGTACGCAGTGCATTGTACTCAAATTGTCTCGTTGCTTTCATACTAATCTTTTGGCATAGAGTTTCAAATGATATTACTGCGCCATCTTTAAAAATATCCCCAATAAAACAGATTCCTGCACAGACCGTCTTTAAAAAATAATGGTTCGTTTCTAAATACTATCCGTGTGTTATTCCATATATTATTGTGATTTATTTCAATTAGTTTGCTATTTTTTTAGTTTTGCATCTTGTCAATCCATGTAGCGAGAACCTGTTTCCAGAATTCAGACTTTATGTAACCAAGCCCAGAAAACAATTTCGAGTTAGTATCTGACAAGAAGCACGATAAGTTAACACCAAGCTTGGAGAAAAGAAAACCTAGGAAAACACATGGACCAGATCTCTCCATTGGATTGTAATAAATTGACAGCCCAGTTTATAATAAAAGAAGTTTGCATCGTTTTTTAAATCGATCATATTGAGCCCACCTTTACCTGTCTCATTACAAAGGA
Source organism: Conus betulinus (assembly GCA_016801955.1). NCBI lineage: Eukaryota > Metazoa > Mollusca > Gastropoda > Neogastropoda > Conidae > Conus > Conus betulinus. Next base: position 105,063 of record JADBJO010007229.1, read on the forward strand.
CTACCCGCTTTACTTTCTCGAACGCTCGGGTATTTGAAAATTTCTTTTTCCAGAGAAATCTAAACAACATTGTGTTAAGTTTATTAAGCACATGCGGTGGAAGTATTAATGACTGCATAACGTGCACAAACTGTGAAATGAGAAATGTCTTGATTACACAGAGTTTTCCACTAATGCTAAGATTTCTTTTTGACCAAGATACCATTATTTGTTGGATTTTTTCTAATCTAGATGACCAATTTTCTTCAATCTGTGAAGCTGGTATCGAGTTACAGAAAACAATTCCTACAATTTTAACTTTTTCTTTAAATCTTATGTCATACAGATTTTCTTTATGTGTTTTCATTCTGCCAAGCCACATTGCCTCTGTTTTGTTTTATTCATTACTAGATTAGTAAATTCAGAGAATTTATCTATCATATCAAGAGCTCTTTTCATTCATCTTTATCACGAATAAATAGTATGGTATCATCTGCATAGAGTAATATCTTTAGAAGAGGGGTAGGGGATACCTCAGAAACTGCGATGGGCATTTCAAGGCCCTTAAAACCTGTTGAGTGCCTTTAAGCCGTCAGCTGACGCCGCAGTAAAAATGTACTTCCAGTGCCTATGGGCCGTCCACTGACGTCATGCATTTTTCTTGAATTTTCATTCGTTACTATTCCTATCAAAGGACTGAAATAGAGTGTGCGTAGTAAGCCTTATATGTCTGCAGCATTAAAATGATATGCAAATGACCACACGTGAGGGGAAAGACCATTTTTCCTCATCACTGACTGGATGACCAGCCAGCGCTTTGTCTCGCTTGCAAAGATGGCGCGCAACCTTCGATGAGTGTAGCGACCAAATCAGCGTACTTACACAGCTGAGCAAGCTCTGCTAATCTTTTTTGACAAAGATAATAATCTTTTATTCAACGACTCACTCTCGAGCATGAAGGCGAGATGATGATAGTGATGGAATTGCCGACCATATTCGTCAGTTATTGAGTCGTGCTGTGCGATCGCAAGAGTGTGTTCAGCTGACCTGGTTACCAGCGTCGAACGAGCCAGCCTAGTGTGTACTCTGCACTGTGTGCGAGTGGCCCAGCGACGTGTTAGTCAGCGCGAGAGGGGAGCGCGGCCTGCTCGCAGCGTGACACGGGCAGCAGGAACGGTAGGGGAAGAGGAGGAGTGAAAGAGAGGGTTGAAGTCCAGCAAGGGGGCGTGGGGGGAGGGGGGCGGGGCGTGGTCGTGGACTGACCTGTCTGCATGAGGTGTGAGCGTCTTGATAGACTTCTAGACTGTTCTACTTTCATTTACAGGTGTAGTGTGACAATATCAACTTTTATTTTCAACTTTTTTGCTCTGTGTTCTTTTTTGGATGTGAAGCTGTAGTGGTAAATACATATGTTTTTGATCGTGCAAAAAAAATCTATCCAAATCTAAATGCCTAAATATTTTTTTATGATCAAAATCAAAACAAAAAGAAGCCCAGATTCAAAATCTCCATTCAATTTCCTTCAAAAATCATATATATTTCATTTTATATCTTTTGTAGTTTCTGAGCTAGAATTTTTTTGTTAATTATTACCCCCAAATCATTAGATTTCCCTGGCACTGGGAAAGCCTTTGTTTGTAAATTTTTCAGGCATTCATCATATCTATAACATCATCAATTAGTCTAAACCATTGTACTGATTTTTCTTTCCTTTTATAAATCCAACCTGGTTTTCATTGATAATACAGGTGATTATCTTTGTTAGGCGTAAAGCAAAACACTTAGCAATTATTTTATAATCTGTATTTGTGAGAGATATTGGGCGCCAATTGGCCAATTCATCACGTGGAAGTTTTTTACCTTTGTGTAGGAGGGAAATTACAGCTTGTTTTTGCGAAACTGACATCTCACCTTTGAGGTAAGCCATATTGAATGATTCATATATCATATTGTTCAATTTAGACCAAAAAGAACTTTAAGAAACTGGTTGTAATTCCATCTGGTCCAGGTGCTGAGTTATTCTTCATTGCTTGTAGAGAAATTGCAATCTCCGCAAGCGAGAGTTCTGAGTCAAGGTTCAACTTTTGTTCTTCTGTTAATTTAGGGACTCGGGTTCCATTCATAAAATCGTTTGCTATGTTAACATCGAATTGTCTAGTTGTGCTATACATTTCTCTGTAGAACTGTGTTTGTTCTCTCATAATTCCTTCCTGTGATGTTACAACATCTCCCTGAGGAGTTTTTAAGCTGTCCATTATTTTTGCACTGGCTCTTGCCTTTTCCAGATTGAGAAAATATTTAGTATTTTTTTCCCCCCTCTTCTATGAATTTAATTCTAGATCTTATTTGTGCACTTCTGGCTTCTTGACAAGCAAATGTTTCTAAGGTTCGTTTTAGCGGTTCTATTTTATTCATAAATTGTAGGTTACCAGGGTCCGCAGATAATGCCTTTTCAGCATCATTCAATTGAAGCTGTACTTCTTTGAGGTAGTTTTTCTGTTTTTTTTTTTTTTTTTTTCTGTGCTGTATGCAATACAGAACTCACGTATTTTGATTTTACATAAGTCCCATTTTATCTGAGCGTCTAAATAGTTGCATTCTTCAGTGTATTGTTCAATCATTGAGTTCATATCTTGAACAAATTGTGCATCATGTAATAAACTATCGTTAAATTTCCAATAGGAAGGGCCTTTAATGATATGTGACACTCGGTATTTTAATTCAACTAGTCTGTGATCAGTATGTGGCACCGAAACGATGTCACATGACAAAACTTTGTCAAAAATGTTGTCTGTTGCCAGAGTGTAATCCAGTCTCCTGGCAATAAACGGATTTCTGCGACTCCAACTGTATTCTTTTCCATCGGGGTGATGTAGCCGCCATACATCATTCAGAGCACAGTCAAAAACCATGCTCTGAAAAAAAACCTCAACATCTCTCACCCCGTGTGGCTGTCCACTAATGATGTCTACGTCGTTATTCAACACGCAGTTAAAGTCGCCACAGAGAATATGTTCACCCTCTAGTGATTCAATATATTTAGTTAATTCATCATAAAAGTTTTCTTTTCTTTTGAAGCATTCGGCGCATATGCATTGATTATTTACCTCATGTTGATCGTCATTATACGTTACCGTGACAATTCGGTCTGTTTTGTGTATACACTGTACTTGATGGGGGAAGCACTTTCTGATCAAAGTGATCTGACCTTTGCTTTGATGGAGGAGGAGGGAGCGCAAAATAATGTACCACCCCATTCCTTTTCCCACAAGTCTCTATCTTTGTCTAGAATAAAAGATTCTTGCAAACAGATTATATCATACTTATTTTGCTTTAAGTATCTAAAGATACTTTTTCTTTTCAAGTTATTACGAAGGCCGTTCACATTGAGTGAGCAAATTGTTATCGAGTTCATTTTCAGTTAATCTTGATATTGTCACCATCTTTCGGCCTTATGAGGCGTTAAAAAAAAAGGGAAAAAAAGGGGGGGGGGGGGAGGAGGGGGGCGAGGGGAACTTTAGGTGAGGTTCCATAATCGTTGTCCGTAAACAAAGCATTACCAATCCCATGGGAGGCATCTCAGTTTCTGCTGTCCCACTCATGTGAGGAATTATCCGCTGTCCGAGTGTGGTTGGCATTGATGGTGGTTTGTCCATCATCGGTGAGCGCCGGGTTATCTTTGTGGAAATCTTTCCAGACTGAAGTTTTCCGCGAGTTGGTGACCTTCTTTGACAATTTACCTGGGCTGTCTGAGGATGACGGGGAATTTCGTCTTTTTCTTGAAGCTGGAGTGCCAGATCTCGTCCGCA
>JADBJO010007229.1:113850-116924 GCA_016801955.1 Conus betulinus
AGTCACTTGGTTGTCTGACATATTATCAATGTCGTCAAAAAGACCACGGAATATCCAGCGCAACTTTTTACCATCAGGCCTCGATCGAATCCCTATATAACAGAGACCTAAACCTCAGTCCAGAACAAACCAGTCACTATCAGTCATATGAAGACACCAAGCCCTGCACGCTTCTTGCAGTACAAAGAGTTCATCTTCACCTTTAAGCGGGGTCAGCTTTATCGAGTGGAAAGAGCAGGCGTCACAGAATCTAGTGGGAAACATCTGACTGATGCAGCTCGATGCGTCCAGTTGTGAAGAATATTGGAGCAATCTGGGTTTGTACAGGCCACAATTACCCCAATGCTGTGGTTAGCCTTGGATGCTCAGTCATGTCTGCTTTTGATGGCATACCCCAGAAGTTCTAGCGTTCTTCTACTGTCTTCAGCACAATCGATTTAAAATCTTGATATAAGACATAAGCTTCCTACCTCGTCGAAAAAGAAGGTCATGAATTTTGTCACTCAAAGCAATCACTAATTTTACAAACACTGGCTGTGTGGCATATTCCGTTCCCCTGACAAAGCCAGAGTACATTATGGAGGACAATTCGACTTGTATGCTATTTCTATGATGTTCTCAACTACAACAAGAACAAGCAACTACATAAGCAGAACCTTGGTAGAGTCTTAGAAAATGCTGGAAGAAATGCACCTCAAGAAAGTCCAAATAGATACTGAAAGGAAGAGATCAGGTTTCTTAATCACAAAATAAGTGAGCATAAAATCTCCAAAACAAGCCACGATTGCAGCGATTCGTGTTCTGCTCTTGAACTCTCGCCTTCGCTGAAAGAAAATACATACCTACATAGAGAAAGAATGTCTGGCATGTGCGTAGATTTACGAGGCTTGAGATTTAAAATAATGAATTGCCAGCCTTCAAAATGCAGGGTGACCACAAGTATCTGGTTTTCAAGACCAAAGTCAGCAATCTTCTAGGCACTCCTCTTTCTTGCCAACAGATATTATTCCAGTATTGTAACTCAACCATGTGGCTGAATACACTTCATTACAAAGATAATCGTTACATACGTGCCCTCACGTAGCCCACAATTTGGAAAGGCAAAATCTGGTTGCAGATCGTCTTATTGAAGATGTTCATTCTCACGTCAGTGCAGTTGGCGTGTCTCAGACTGAACAGTAATGTACTTTAAGTAAGGAAGCAGCGAAGGTCCTGTCATTAAACAGCTATCTATTTCTCGAAGGAAGGATTGTTTAAATCTTGAATAACCCTGTGATTTCACAGGAGCCCTTCACACAAAATAGTGCAATCACTCAATTAATAATAAACTGAAAATCCCCAAAACCTTGAATTAGACGTTGGAAGCAATACATAGAAAAGTAAAACATGGGTTAGAACATAGAATAGTGTTCTCAACGTTTATATTATTCTAACAGCTATGATGCAATGAAATTTATTCCACAATGATCTTAACTGACAAGAATTTTCCTCAAAACTTTCGGAGGAGTAAGCATTTTAGTAATCTAATGGGATTATTAAACCGTGGCTATTGCAGATGAGACTATCTAAACGTGTCTACCATCTCAAAAATATTGCTTTGTATGTAAAATTACTGGCTGAATTATGTATCTTTAAGTCAAGCCACAAAACTCTCCAGCCTTTTTTCTAAAATCCGAAATCTGATTATTCTAACAGCTGTGATAAATGAAATGTATTCCACACTGATCTTAAGTGGAAACTTATTTTTCCCCAAAACATTTGGAGTAGGTATTCATACTCACCTAATGGGATTATTGAACCGTTGCCATTGCAGATGAGACTATCTAATCGTGTCCTACCAACTCAAAAATATTGCTATGTATGAAAAATTGTAGTCAAGCATTTTTTCGTCCGAATTCTAAAAATACAACAATTTTAGAGCGATCTCTTATTCTCGTCTCACAGTTCATTTTCGTAGGACACACGTTATTAGAAGAGCAACTAATTTATTTGAATGTGTCAAAAAGATACAAAGCGTACTGTGGTATCTATTTTATATAATTTACAAGTTTTTTTAATTTACGAATTTAAAAACTGCATTCAAGTTATTTTAACAGCGTGTGGGAACTCGTCTATATGTTTCATACCATGGACACTAAAATCCTGTAGCTTGATGGCCAAAAAGTGTTTAAAAAATCTTATGTGTTTTTTTTTTTTTTTTTACCACCGCACGTCCTTTTAATATGTTTTTAAGCAGCTTTGTTTTATCACACACTATTATACCAGCGGTACATCTCCTCTGGCTGTCGTGTGTGTATATGGATTTCAGCCACATTAATTCTGTTCATCTTCATTCAGAGGGTGTGACCGAAACCCTAATCCGTGCATTTGTTTCCTCACGGTTTCCAAGTTTTCCAAGTCTTTATCATAAGGTATTTTCTAAGTCTTAATCATACGATGTTACTATATTCTCACCAACTGGCTAAATAAAGCTGTATTTTTCTTTTTTTTATGAACACTTTAAATGTACGTTATGAAGTAAGTTTGTGTATCAGCACCCTTGGGTGTTCGCTGTTCATCTTATGTAAATGTTATTTTTGTGCTTCTAACTGTAAAACAACAACAACAACAAACAACAACAAAACCGTAAAATATTAAAACAGACGTTGACCCGCACCCAGACTCACTGTTCGACTTGAGTATTGAGTGTTAACCAAGATATCTAGCAGAGACAAGGGAACCAGAATCTTCCTTGAACACGATTCATAGTTGCACCCTGGAATCACGAAATACCTTAAAAAAAACACACACACACACACACATACAGAAACCTCAGATTTGCGGCTTTTGAAGTAAACACCACTAGGAAGCTTGTTCCTATCTGTCAGCACTGTGGTGATCTTCGGCTGAAATGTAGATGGTGGGCAAAGGTACTGAACAACCAAGTCTTAACTTAATCATGACACGTTCTAAATGCTGGTCAATATATTTGAACGTATAAGTATAGGGTTTATGTAAGCAATCCAACCTTCTGTAGAAAAGTAACCACCGAAACATTTCTACCTTGATGATTAAAAACCTCTATCTTTGCCATG
>JADBJO010007230.1:0-2500 GCA_016801955.1 Conus betulinus
TTTGCCAAATAGTGGAATGGCAGTTTTGATTCTTCTTTCAAGATTCTGACCTGTTCTAGTCACTTGAAGAGAAATGATACCATGGATACCGTACAAATATTCACAAGAGACAGAGGGGAAGTGTGGGAATATTCAGTTTTTTTTTTTTTTTTTTCATTTAAAACTCTGAAATGAAGGTGCTTCAAGATATTTGAATCAATTCCCGAATAAACACATTATTTGTGTAAAATAATCAAGGATACACAACCAACAGTCTCTCCAAAGGGAAGAAAGTAGCACAAAAATCACAACACCACTCTTCTTAATCTTGCACAGATTTTTCGCCTCGTGGCCCTTTTAAAGTGAACAGAATTCAGATCACGTTTGTTCAAGGATGTGTGTGGGATGGCAGTGGTGTTCATGACACTTCCATTTGCCATTCCTGAGTTTGGGGATGTGGACCATAGCCAGTATAAGTTGTCAAAGATGGATATAACTGTGTTGTATTGAGATCTTAATGTTAGCGAACCGCCCAGAGAAACGTGGACAAACGAGTCACAAGACAAACACAACGCGTTTCGACCTCTTAGTTTTTTTTTCCAGGTAACACACAAAAACGAATAAAATAACGAAAATTCACTTAGCTTTGATCGCTTCAGAGTTCAGCGCAAGGAAGATTCTCTTGTTTGTCCCACGTTTCTCTGGGCGGTTCGCTAACATTTATTTAAGATCTCGTTTAGATTTCCGCTCTGCAGTCGTCTCACTTTGCAACTAGTGTGTTGTGTGTGTGTGTGTGTGTGTGTGTGTGTGTGTTTCTTAGCTTTGAAAGGACCATGAGGCCGAAAATGTGTGCAATATTATGAAGAGTGTTGTTGTAACTAAGAGTAGTTTGGGTTTTTACTCGCAAGATTCTGACAGGAGGCGGTCTTGAGAAGAAATAATATTGTGGTACTTACAAACATTACAACGACAGAAGGGAGGATTGGGGGGTACCTCTTTGAAATAACATTTTTGAAAGCACTGAAATTGAGTTACGTAAGCAGAGCAAGTACTTTCGCTGTGCTTACAATGATGAGTGTGGACCATCATCTTTCACACATTAGGGTGCAGACGCCCCCCCCCCCCCCCCCCCCCCCTTCCCAATCCCCAAGATCATTTATATCTCTCTACAGTAACGAAAAAACACTTCTTTTTTAACATGTATATTTATGACATACAACGATCTCGCTAGTGAAATATGTCCTGTAAATAAGATGCAGATGGTAAATGAGTCAGTTTATAAGTGTTAGAGAATTTTAAATGGTGTCCATTGTGTCGCAGACACTTCTTAAAATAGAAAAAAAAAGAGTAAAGCAAGCATGTTTTATTTGAATTGAAAGGAAACTCTCACACAAAGTGTCTTTCCTATGTGGGACTATTAAACATTATTCATTGTCTTTGGTCTAAAGTTAACATGCGAGAAAAAGCGGTATACAACCATGTTTTCCCTTTATTTTGATTAAACACAGGATAAAAATTAGTCGTAAATGTTATTCTCATTACTTTCGATTATTTTCTTCCAAATTTTGTCAATTATGTAACAATAAATGCCGTGACAACTGTTAGCGGAACATGTTTGCTCGTTTGTTTGTTTGTTTGTTTGTTTTTGGTTTGGGAAAAATGAAAGATTCAAAGAAATTAAACTACAATATAGATCTACTTGCAAAGTGAGGCGACTGCTGGCGGAAACCTAAACAAATTCTAAATAAATGTTAACGAACCGACAAAAAAATAAAATAAAAAATAAATAAATAAGTAAATAAAACCGTGGACAAAACGAATCTCAAGACAAAACTGGACGCGTTTCGAACTCTTAGGTCTTCTTCAGGCAAGGTACAAAACAATTAGGACAACGAAAATGAACGAACAATCACTTATCTTCATTCACTTCATTCAACGCCTATCTCGCGCTGAAATGGATGGAGGTTAGAGGTCAAAACGCGTCGTGTTATGTCTTGCGATTCGTTTGTCCACGTCTCTTCTTCTTCTTCTTTTTTTTTTTTTTCGGTTCGCTAACATTTATTAAAATCTGTTTAAACTGCAATAATTTCATGTGTACCGTATATCATTTGTTTCTTTCACGTCACAGGACAGTCTTGAAATCTAGAATCTGAATCTGTATCTAAAAGGATGCCATTTCGTCTCGCTGACAAAATAAACAAATACTGTTTATTTGCATTTAAACGAACATTTTAAGAGAAACAATTATTAAAATGCACGTACACGTGTTGTAAACTCGATGCTGCCCATATCACATAGGCCTATATGACGGATGGAAATTTGGAAGTGATTCGTCACTTCTGTCAAGTGGGGACAAATTTCGAGGGCACTTTCAAGAGCACCACACAAAACAAAGGGAAAACAACAAGAAGGTTTCCACTTTGTTTTAAAAAGCGCGCGCGCGCGCGCACACACACACACACACACACACACATACACACACACACACACATATGCACGCACGCACGCACGCACGCACACA
>JADBJO010007230.1:5000-10000 GCA_016801955.1 Conus betulinus
ACTTACATGTTCATATCTGTTTTAGTATGTAATAAGTTGTCTCTGTAATGAGTACACCACAGTCAAATGAAACAACAACTACGCACACTTTTTCTCTCTTTGTTTTTCAATGTATTTTGTTTTTCTGTTGTTCCAGACTTAGCAAATTGGCTGAGCCTGTGGCGGAACATACCTCTTTGCCACGTGCTTATCTACTAATGCATAACATGGTTAGTCTGCCCCTGTTTGGCTTCAGAGATCCTTTAACACACAGTCTGTATGCCGCTGGAGACAATGATCACAGGTTGTCTAACGTTTGTCAGAAGGCAGTGAACACACCGATGATTGCCACACCTATACACTCATATCACTACAGAGAGAAAAAAAAGTAACTGAGCGAGTGGGGAGGCAGGGAGGCATGGAACAGGAAGAGCGATCTCTCTCTCTCTCTCTCTCTCTCTCTCTCTCTCTCTCTCTCTCTCTCTCTCCATTGGATGACAGCCTGGGCTCAAGACTCACGCCCTAGACGGAATCAACGTGACCAGCACCTCACCAGTGACATGAAATATCTTAGAACTGTGTCCCGAAAAAAGGACAAGTTTGTCATGTTTTCCACCTCAGACGAACATGTACCGGTTTCAGTTTCATCATGGTCGATCGAATCACCAATTGTCAAGGAAGCTGTGCTGCTGCTTTAAAGCAATTCGTTTCGTTCGTTCGTTCGTTCGTTCATTCATTCATTCATTCGTTCGTTCGTTCGTTCTCTCTCTCTCTCTCTCTCTCTCTCTCTCTCTCTCTCTCTTCACGGTATATTTAAATGATAATACGATGAGGGAAATGAAATAGAAAACACGTGTTTTGTATGCTAGTATCAACAGCATACATATCATGAGTTTTAATAATTATAATAATAATATATATACTTACATTACGTTCATAAGGAAGAACGTACCAAGAAGCACTAATGTATAATTAAGAAAGAATTCTGCGTGTACACACTGTCATGGAAGAATGTTTTGTTGCAGACATGGTCAGTTTTGTTCAAATTATATAAAATTGAATTATTTCTTGTTGCGGACTCATGTGAATAGGCTGATGACCTCACATTTAAAGTCACGAGTCACGAGCCTCTCTCAAGATTGATTTATTAAAATGCCCAACATCACATTCAGCTAGGACTTCGACGTACAATTTAACCAAAATTACAGACAGTCCCATCTGTGTAACGCCCATCCGCCAAACATTAATTGGCCACATCTGTCTCTTTGAACGACGTATACGCGTAATGCCATTGAGAAATGTGTGCCTTTGAATAGATGCAGCAACCACTTTCCAAAGTGTATTACATGGAGAAGAGATAGAATTGATCCCTAAAAGGGGGGGCCCACATGTCACTTACAGATCTTTATTAAAATTATCGTGTCCGTACTGACGTCATGAATTCCCCTCTCATAAATGTTTACAATCACACCGATCCACAGTTAGCTCTAGAGTTTGGGATGTTTGATGTTTAATGACCTGGATGTTTGATGACCTGGATGTTTGATGACCTGGATGTTTGATGACTGGATGTTTAATGACCTGAATGTTTGATTACCTATAAGCTGCTTGTTTCCTTCGCAACGATCTGTTTCAACGTGAAAGAAAGTAGAAATAAATTCAAACGGCAGCTTAATAAAGTCAGTTCGCTCACATAAGCAAGAACAACAAATTCATAGAATGATAATCTAATCCAAGCGGTGTTCAAAAGGATTCTGATTATTAACAACGTTTTGTGAGCCATTATTTCTTCCCCAGAAGAAAATGTAATGTGTACACACGTATGCATGTGTGTTTATATAAGTGTATGTGTGTATATATTTGGGCCTACATATACACATGGGACTGGATGCGTGTACATGTATGTGTAAGTATTGCGAGAAAAGTCTAAAAAGGGTTCGTGTCGGGCATCTTGTTAGAATTTAAGACATTTTCTGTATCGTATGTGTGTGTACGCATGTATGTGTTTGCGTGTATTCTTTTGGATGCGTTAATGCATGTATATGTGTGTGCGTGTGTGTGTGTGTGTGTGTGTGTGTGTGTGTGCGCGTGTGTGTGTATATGTTTGCATGCGCGCGCGCGCGCGCACGTGTGTGTGTGCGTGTGTGTGTGTGTGTGTGTGTGTGTGTGTGTGTGTGTGTGTGTGTGGATGCGCACCGAGTAATTGTAACTTCTTGCGATTTTCCGTTTCGTTGTGTGTGTTCGTATTTTGCTGGTTCGGTTGTACAGCCTAAAAGAGATTAGAAGTACGGCTAATTTATCATTCAACAACACAATAGTCCTATAATTAACGTCCAGATGTTGTTGATATGTTTGTCTCTATCTTGCTGCTCTTGGCTCTGTGAGTCACTATTTCCTCGATGTTGAATTGAATAGCAAAAACCACTAACACTCAATTAACATATTGCCAATTTTCGGTTTATTCATATAAACTTTATCAAGCATATAAAACCATGGGCCTACTACTGACCGCCTGCAGCGCAGCATTTTGCAGCATGACACTGATCATTTCTCACTCTTACTTTACTTGAATTCTCACTCACTTCTTTCAAGTCTTGTATGCTTAATCCCTATACATAAGCCTATCAGAGTTAAAATGAAGAAATGGTAACACTTAACATCGTGTGAAATAAGAACCTAGGGTAGTCAGTCAAGACCTTAAAGACACAGCCGGAAATGAGCTCAAGCTTGCGCTGGTGCGACTAAAGATGCCCGATCATACCCCCTTTTTCTCCATCATCATTTTCAAATGCATCTTTTGCTTTCGATCGAGTGATGGACATATTTATTTCATGATTTTAACGCGTGAATGGCACTGCTGTAAACATTCACATTACATTTGACTGGAACATCAATTGTTTTATTTCTCACTTCATTCATTATCTTCTGTCACCATTCACTCCCAAACCCACCACTTCATCCCTCTACGTCCCTTTTTTTTCCACAATGTTGACAGACACATGGCCCTTTCAGAAGAGGTGGTGCAAATTAAGACCTGTGGCAGTGTTTCTGTCTCACACTCTGTACACTCGAATGTCTAAGTTAGATGTTAAACGTAATTCTATACTCTTAGATTTGTCCACGCCACAATTTGGAAAGGAGAAAGTAACTTCCTTCTTTCAGTCTCTATCTCAAGAGAAAATAATTCGCAGACGCTGTATGATGTAAATGCCGTCGGATATCTTTGTGTTTTTGTTCTTTATTTCTTTCTTTCCTACTTCTTTCCCTTTTTGTTTTCCTTTCCTTTCGTTCTTTCCTTTCTTTTTTTCTTTTTGTCAGGGGGAAAGGGAGTTGGAGTGTGAAGGGCCTGTGAATGAGTTGTGGTGATCAGCGTGAGACGGGAATTCTGTATTTTATGAAATTGCCGACGTGAGTTTTTCGATATTGTAATCTGGTGTTGGGATACCCTTGCGGTCACCCTTTGTTCCTCCTCCCTTCCTCATTCCCCCTCCCCCTTTGAAAGGGGCAGAGTGGGGGGTGGAGGGTGACTTGTATAAAATCTTTTCATGAAATCATCTGGATTTCTCCTCCCCTCCCATTTCGTTGATGTTGTTAACAGTTGGATACATAATAAGTAATCTTTTATGAGCACTCTGAAGTTTTTTCTCACGTTTTTGAGATTAATGGCTAAGATGGTGTGATATACTTCTGTTCTAAAGATTTCAGAGTCCTTTCTGTGCCGCCCTTTTCTTCATTTCTTCCTATCCATGGCTTTTTCTTCCTTCCTGACCCGAAATGCTATGCTATCCGAACTATCCTGGAATTTGGTGTGTCTTGTCTAGTCTTGTACAGCTGATTTGAATTGAAAAAAAATATACAGCTCAGATGCTGAACTTAATAGCAGGTACATGTAGTACCTATTCCTATTGAGCCCTTATTACACTCTGAACAATTCTCTGTTATCTCTACCCCTCCCCTCCCCTCCCTGCCCTGCCCTCCCTGCCCCATTCACTATCACCACTTGTATCCGCTCTCTCTCTCTCTCTCTCTCTCTCTCTCTCTCTCTCTCTCTGGTGCAGCCAGCCACCCCCTCTTTTTTTCTTCCCTTTCATTTATTTTGGTTTCAAAGTGAGGTGACTGCAGGCGGAATTCAACCGTATTGTAACAGTGCGCTCCGTCCTTTAGTATGGACAAACAAATGACAAAACAATATACGACGCGTTTCGACCTCTTAGGCCTTCTCCAGGCAAGATAAACAACATTCACAAAAATACGTGATTGCTCTGTCCTCGTTGTAATTGTCCTGAAGGAGGAAAATCGGGAGAAAAAGAAGGCGGAGAAGGAAAAGTTTTAGGGAAGAAAAAAAAAAAAAAACACGTCCTCCAAGCAAAACACTGAGAGAAAATGATAACAAGGTATTGCGTACAGCAAGAAGCTTCAAAACAGTATTTAATAGCATATAATGTTTTAGAACCAAGCTGTGTGAGTTTTTTTTTTCTTTTATGAATAGATTCAACATTATACTTTAAGGTGGCACTGGAACATCGTTAAGGTCGTATTAAAAAAATCAGAGGCAAGAGAGCTTTACAGGAAAATTCATCATGACATATATGCTATGAACATCATGGTAAATAAGGTTGGCGCTACACATAGAACAGGCACACATTCTGTTTAGATTAGATCGATTACATATAACACTGTGTTGTAGACTGCTAAAAGATGAAGACATTTTGAAGATTTATTGACGTAGAAGTAAATTCAATCTGAATTGAAATTGTATGTTTCAGATATTTGATTAGCCTTCAAAAGAAAGAATAATAAGCAGGACACGAAGTATACTATCCATCTAATCGTCTTTTCCAAATGTGCATGGTTGAGTTTAGATATAGAACCCCATTAAATCCACCGTGCATTTTAAAAAAGTAGCCTCAAACCAGAACTAGTGCAAGAAAATGAATATGTCGGGATATACTGAACAAAGCCCTATTCCATGTTTGCCAATCGGACGTCGTGTACTCTTGTATTTCTACTCATTGCCCCAT
>JADBJO010007230.1:15000-20000 GCA_016801955.1 Conus betulinus
ACACTCTCAGAAACGCATCCATTAAGTGGATGAAACTCGACTGTGTGGTCCTAGTGCTTCCCAAATGAGTCCGCAGCAAACTCAACTCTGGGTAGGAGCCGGTTGGGGCAGAAAAACCCCACATGACTCTGATGGGATTCGAACCCACGACCTTCCAGCCGGGAGTTTGAATACAGAGAAGGATGAATGGTCGTAAGACAGACTGATGCAGTCTGAAATCGACAATATCAAGGAGTAGACTGATGGCCGTTTTTTTTAATTATTGTGGAAGATAAACGACAGAGGGATGACATCATAGCACCCACTGGCATGAGATAACATCATTATATGGATACTGAAGTGTTGCTTTGGTTCCTCCACGCCCCCTTCACCTTACCTCCTTTTTACCCTTCCCCATCCCTGCTCTTCCCTGAAGAATGTGTATTGAGGCATTTCTTCAAGATTCTCAAATGCTTTAAGCATGAAATAAACATCTAACATGCCTTAGTTACAGAGTAATTACGTCCTTGATTTAAGGCCACCTTTCTATGTGGTCGCTGTCAGTTTTCGTTTAAGTCAGTGCTTGGCATGGATTCTGTCTACACCCGAAGTAACGATTCTCACCCACCATTCCTAATGGGTGAACATTGTTGTACTGTCATGTTTTGGTTTTGGTCAGGTAGGCAACCAGCTTTGTTTCCGAGGGCAATGATTATGCTCTTATGTGTGAGAATTCCGATCAGCAGTACTGCAGCAATCCTTCAGACATTTCCGGGCAATAGGCTGCCCACTGTGAGGTGATGTCGAAATACCATGTAGAAATAGAGAAATGCATCTCTTAGATTAGACAGGACTTCAAGTAAAACGATACATTTCGATCTCCCTCATGGATGTTGATATATCCCAGCTGAGTGAACTGTTGAACAGCTTCTAGCACAATCAGCCGTGTCTCCCTGATGACTCCGATCCAGCGGACGAAAGGCCTAGGAGCAGGCGATACATATAGATCTGCCTTCGAGAGGGATTGCGATGGTTCCCTCATGCAGCTAGTGAAGCGTTTTCATATTCATAATATACATTGTCCCACTTTGTTCATCTTCAACCCTTTTTTTTTAGAATTTCAAATCTTTGCCAAGTCATTCTATAATAATGGACGAATTGTTAAACCTGCACTTGTTTTTTCCCCCACTACTAATTGTTCAGCTTCTAGCTTCTGTCTGTTTCCAGGGATATCAGTACTGACATCTCGTCGATGTTTCATAGTTTTTTAAGGGGCTCCACGAGTTCATGCACACTACCTTCCAGGCTATCGACGTTATCAGCTAATCAAAGATGCTTATTTACGCGTCATGAGATGTTATTTGTCTTTCACTGGCATCACCAGAAAATGAATACATAATCAGAGAACACAACAGAAATCCAATAATGTATTGAGGATCTTTTTTCATTTGTCATTGCTGTATCAAGTATACTTATGTCCATACTCAGAAACACTTTTCAAAAGCACAGGTGTCGGTTACATTGTCAGGATTAGCAGCAGTTTGCTTAATTCCCGCAGTTTAGAAGATTCTTTGTTTGTAAAACAGATCGTACTTGACCATTTTTCATTCATGGTGTGGCTTTCAACAGCGTGCCTGTTAATGATGGGCACACTATGTGCATGATAGCACCACATGATACATGATGTGCGGCTCTGCTTTGAAATTTCTGACAGGAGGGAAACAAAAACAAGATGTAAAGCATATATAAAGGTACTCCCAGTTTATCTTAAATACGCGTGTGAAAAAAAACGTCACAATCAAACATGCGTCATAAAAAAAGTCACAATCAAGCATGCGTCATAATGTATTTCGTCACTGGCCAAGTACTTTCTGAGATATTCCATAAAGAAGTAAAACCGTTTTGGGCCGTTATAGCCGTTAGTAACGGCTATTCTGATAAAGTAAAACATAGGGCATCATTCCTTGCCCATAATGAACATACCTACACATTTTCAGAAAGATAGGCCCAGAAGTTTTGTGCGGAGCGAATGGCACACATTTTGACCACGGACAGACAGACACACATGCACACAGACACAGACACACCGACAGCGTTTTTCTTCGTTCCCATTGTAAAGTACTCCCTGTTCTATAATAACTGGGAGTACAACCAAATGGTATGATGCAATGCATTCCCATGCACCGACATTGAAACTGGCATTGAAACTCCTCTTTTTGCGAACTATGCGCGTATTGTTTTTCACCCCGATTATTGTAGCTACGCTGATGCTGCTACTCTATATAGATTCTGTCGTGTGTTCTGTAAACAAGTAATGTTTTCCGACAAAAAAGAAGCAGTATCCACCAACAATAGAACGGGGCGTTCAAAGGAGAGAGAGAGAGAGAGAGAGAGAGAGAGAGAGAGAGAGAGAGAGAGAGAGAGAGAGAGAGAGAGAGAGAGAGAGAGAGAGAGACAGACAGACAGACAGACAGACAGACTGACAGACACACAAACAGACAGACACACAGACAGATGTACAGAGAGACAGACAGATACAAGAGGAGACAGGCACACCGACACAAGAAGATAGAGAGAGAATGTGTGACACACGAACAGGCAGACAGAAGGACAAACAGACAGAAGGACACGCAAACAGCCCAAAGAGAGACAGACAGACAGACAGATAGGCAGACAGACGAGAGAGAGAGAGAGAGAGAGAGAGAGAGAGAGAGAGAGAGAGAGAGAGAGAGAGAGAGAGAGAGAGAGAGAGAGAGAGAGAGAAGCTAGATGAACAGAGAAAGAGATCGAATCGCTATTACAAAGATGATGATGAAGATGATGGAGGCGTTGATTCCATTGATAATGATGTGATGGTGATGGTGATGACAAAAAGACGACATCCATAAAGCGAATAACATGACACGCCGGACAAAACGTAAACTGAGACCGATATTTTGCTAGAAGAGACATTCGGCCTTTTGAATGTGCTGTTTCCATATATGAATTATGCAGTTCTCAGAATACTAGATGAGGCACGAGAGAGAGAGAGAGAGAGAGAGAGAGAGAGAGAGAGAGAGAGAGAGAGAGAGAGAGAGAGAGAGAGAGAGAGAGAGAGAGAGAGAGAGAGAGAGAGAGGGGGGGGGGGGGGGGGGGGGGAGTGGGCGAGCACTATTCGTGTCGAGTATGATCAGTTGAGATTGGGTGACTTGTAATACACATGTTGATGTACAAAGACTGTATTGTTTACACTGGGCCTATGTAAAGCAGTATGATAAGCATGACAGAGGGCTATGATGAGATCAGCTGTTATACAAAAGTCAGACTGCATTCATAGTTCACTCAGTATCTGCTGACATCGTCGAATATGAGAAACGAGCTCTTCACGTGCAGAATTTTTATTATTTTAATGCTGAACAGTTTACCTATCTGGGATACATCAACAGCAAGGAGGGATCCAAACAAGAATCTCTTGAGGGAAGCAAAGACACAACTACACTGTCTGTGTTCAAACCTGTGTGGGAAGACGCTAACATTTCCCTGAAACATAAGATCAGGCTCCTGCCTACACTCGTATATTTCATCTAATATTTCCTTGTAGCGGATCTGGATAGAGGAATTCAAACTATGAAAACGAGGTGTTACCATATGACAAAAAACAGACACAGATCATACCATGACTGAACAAGTGCGTCAAATCATCAAGCAACATATCGGATGTATGAAGACATGCAGGCATCAGTTAATAACAGTAAATTGTTGCTTTGGCCATATAGCAAGATCCAATGGCTTCGCTTATAAACAATCCTCCAGGGAACTGTTCAAGGATGGAAACAGAGGGGTAGACAGAAAAATGAATAATTAAGAATTGAACCAACGATGACTGACAACTTTGCAGGATGGACGGGAAAGCCATTTGTAAAGACTAAAGCCAACGAAAGTGGAGAAACTTGGAGAACTGTCCATTAGCATGGTGCCCCAATGACTCTTCATCGATGTAAAGAAGAAGAAGAGCAACAACGACGACGACGACGACAAAAAGAGGAAAACTACAAGGTTAAGAACAAGAAGAACACGGAGATATTCAGATATTCTGGGCATCACCATCAGAAATCACCGATAACATGTTGATAACAGGAAATCATCCATGATCTTTTTTCTTTCCGGCAATAAACAACTGACTGTATACTACAGAGATTCTAAACAGCGACAGATTTGACATGAATGTGAAGTACATGATTTCCTCAACCTACGAAACAAATCCTTTGTGTTGTTGAGCTAAGACTGATGATGCCATCATTCCAGGGCCCTGTGCCAACAGAAGAGCGTTCAGTACCAAGAGGGTTCATTTCTGATAGAGCCCAGAGCCAATGGGGCCCAGCACCTTACATGCCCAGTGTTGCATCATGTTGTACCATACTCACTTTATCTGCCGTGTCTAGTATAGAATGATGGAATTCAAAACAACAGGACTAGTATTGTATACCACGATCACTATTTCTGCCATGTCTGGTATGTATTGATGGGAATCAAAACGACGTCGACAAAAGGTTACTCCTCCGTTGTGGTCTTCTTTTTTTTTCTTGTTGTTTTTTTTCTTTGTTTGTTTTTGCCGTGTTTTGTTCCTGATTGCCAACGCATGCCTCCGGCTTTATCCGAATGTTTGATGGCCACAACCTTTAGTCTCTCACGCTCTAGCGCAGTGATCGTTTTGTCTGTTAATAATTTATGGCTGGCTAATTGATGGGCGTTTCTCCCCCTTTTCAGGTTGTCTATTACTTCTGTGTTCTGTTCATCACGCTGTCAGTGTGTGTTATCAACATCTTCATCATCACCATTTTTTTTGTGCATCACTTTGTCAATGTCTCTCATCAGTTTCTTCATTTTTATCATCATGTCAATTATGAATATGATACAGCTTTATTTTTCATTGTCAACGTGACCGCTGACATTAGCATTTATCAAAAGGGTACTATCTTCTATTCTGATAGTAAAACATCAAGTCATAAGAAGGAAAAGGAGCAGTCAGCATAAGCTCTTCA
>JADBJO010007230.1:25000-40000 GCA_016801955.1 Conus betulinus
CGGAGTACAACTGCGTGATAAAGTCGGTAAGATGGGCGCTGTTTAAAGCCTTTACCTGATATAGCTTTCATTGCAGACAGGCCCTTTTTGCACTTAAGAACAATGTTCTCAGCAGTCTGTTAAAGCCGATACCCAAACAGCGTAGACTGATTCAATTGGTATTCTGTTGAAGGAAAATGGTGAGGATACTTGTCCTATTGTCTTGTCATTGAGAGTGCAGACCAATGGCTTTTGCAGGGTTGATGGACGATCCAGTTTCTTGAAACCACTAAACAATGTTGTTCAACTGCTGCTGAACTGCTTTTGTTCTTTCTTGAGCAATGTTTGATGTTTTTGTAACTCGGACAATCATCTGCTAGTGTCAAACACTTGCGCAGGCCCGTTTCCATTGTGGCCTGCAAGGCCTGTAGTGTAAACAGTGTAAAACTGAGAAAAGTAGAGAGCTTTGAGGCAATCCCATAGAGAGTTTATAAGGTTCCGATGTGCAGACTCCAAATCTCAGAATGATGGTTCGCTCAAGAATTGCTGCTGCAATTCATCGTTAAAGTGACCTGCTAACTCCATAGTCGTGGAGTAACTCCATGAGAAGTGAGAACTGGACTTAATATGCATCTTCCAGGTCTGTTGCCTCTGCTAGTTTTTCTCCTATCTTTTGAATCCTTCTTATACTTCATTGGCAAGCACGGTCGCATATATATATATTTCCCGTGTACTTTTACCGGTTCTGTAGCCTCCTTGACTGGGTGGGAGGATTTGTCTATTTTCAAGGTCTCTTGCGAGTTGTCTTGATACGACGATTCATTTCATGAACTTTTCTGCTATATTTTGCATACTGAGAATGCAGGAGCTTTATAGCCAATGATGATCTTTTCCTGGTTATGGTAAAGATTTGAGGTAACTGTGTGTCCAGTCTTCTGGGACATAGCCTTCATTAATCTGTCCTTGAGAGACTGACGAGATGGGCTCTGTCCTCTTCTAAGAGCTCTTAAATATCTGGATACCGTTTGTCTGGACCTGGAGCACTATCCTTAATGCATCCAGCGATTGTGTCATTCAGTTCAGGTTGTGTAATTCCATCAGCACCAACCTGAGCTAGGCGTCGATTTAAATTCATGAAATAGTTCTTCTTTTCCTCCAGATTTATTTGATCACTCTGTTCTGTGAAATGTTTAAGTAGAGCTTACCCTTTCTCCTCCACATTTGTCTTGAGTTTTTATGGGTCCCATCGCCATTTAAGATATCTGGGCTGTCGTCTGTACTGTTTTCTTTTCACGCAATGATAAAACTGTCAGAACTGAGTGAGTGTTGTGTCATCTTTAAGTAGTACACAGAATTGTTGCCATTAAGTTTCTTTTTGCTTCTTCAGCTACTCTTTTGAATTCTTCTGTCTCCTGATTCATGTCTATTTCAGTACCTGGATCAGGGCAAGGTTTTCTTCTTTCTCGTTACTGACTGAGAGCTTGATAACAGAATGGATCTGCCGAGTATTTGATAAATGTGCACTAATTATAGTACCCTTTCAAATACATTTAGTGCGTTATTGTATGAACATTAATGCTCGTATGGTTTTGTGTATAGCACATTTTTTCATTAGCACTTCATGCACTGAGAGAGAGACAGAGACAATGACGGCATGCACACAGACGCATAAGATCGAAGCTGTCACTCGCACAGTGATCACGTTGGCTGCGTCAGACACAACGGACACGTCAGACACAACGGACACGTCAGACAGCGCGTGTGGGCGGTCACCGCGCGTGGTGTTTAGTGGAGCGTGTGATTCAGCGTGACCAAGACTGCCTGCAGAACCAGTCGTCTTCCACAAAGCTGTGACACTGACTGACTGACTGTTCAGAAACAACAAAGTAAAAGGCTTCCCCACCGTGGATGTTTTGTTCAAAGGTACCCGAGAAAGCCTCTTAGTCAAAGAACGGCCATCATTTGATCTTTTTCTTCTTCTTTTTTTTTTTTTTGGCCAGTGCTAACATAGATCTCGATCATGGGGAAATACAAGAGGCACTTCTTACTTCTGATTATCCTGTATCTACAGATGCAAATGCTCTGCAGTGGACACAGTGATGGAAGCAGTGCATGCGCCAAACATTTTGTCGCACCTGACTTTCATTCAGAAAGAGTAGAGTGCTCGTTATCCTCGCTCAGTCAGCTGTATTCCATTCCAGTGAACCTCTCGATGTTTGATCACCTCATGCTCACAACTGGGGACATGACGACGGAGTGTCGTTCAGACAGCGCAGGAGTGGATCTGGACCCGGTGTATGCTCTGGAAGGACTGATTACTTTCAGCTCTCAAGACGAACTGTTCCAGGAAAGCAACCAAACAAAGCCAGGGTCCAGTCTCTGTGTACGCCTACGCGGCCCTCCGCACACTTTCTATGAGGTTCAGGCAGAAAAGATTCAAGGCTGGATGGGATCTGATCACGATGTTGAAGTTGGGTTTCAGGATGAGGGATTCCTGACGTCACGGGCATTAGCGAAAGGAACTGTGCTTCAGTCATCTGAACGTGATGTTGCGCTGGTTGTGAAGGGTCTGGTGGACAAGTTCAAACACTCTTCCAGGCAGATGACACTATCACTGGCTTTCAGGGCTGTGCCTGAGTGTTTACAGAATCGGCTTCAGGTGGTGTGCCCAAGAGAAGGTAACTGTTGTTTTGTTGTCTGCTATACATTTCTTCTTCTTCTTCTTCTTCTTCTTCTTCTCATCATTATTAGCATTCTCATCATTATTATTATTATTACTATCATTATCATATTCATTACTTCTTTTCGTTATTATTGTTATCATTATTATCATTCTTCTTCTTCTTCTTTAGTATTATTATTTTGGTGAGTTTCCCAGCCCTCATTTCCCCCGCTTTTTCTTTTTCTTTTTTTTTTCTTTTCCATTTTATCCTCTTTTGGGGGAGGGAGGGGGAGGGGTTAACCAATCGGATTGGGATGGGATGGAGTTAGGCCTCCACTCGATTTTTTGTCTAACTCACGTTTCTTTCTTTTACTATCACTCACCACCACGCAAAGCCTGTATCTTCTCTTGCTGAGGGACAATTGCATACTTATCTACACATATTAGCATTTGAAAAAAAAAACGTGGATCTATTTATGTGCTAAGGTTTGGTGTGCTGATACTTTCATTCTGCTATGTTCACTATTTCTAACACACACACACACACACACACACACACACACACACACACACACACACACACACACACACACACACACACAACGAATGACGGCTACTAAATCATTGATTTAGATGTTTTGAGTCAGCAAATGTATATGCGTTTGAGCGTGAATAGTTGGTGCTTCCACTGAGATGTCAAGCTCTCTTCTGTCTCTTCCTCTTCTTCTTCTGGTGGTTCCTCCGGTGCATTTCTGTTCAGCACATCCCGGAAATACTCCTTCCACCTCCCTAGCCTGGCGTCTTTGTTCTTCAACAGTTCTCCGTTCTTGTTCTCCACTGCTGCTGCTTGCTTGGTGCCCTGTCCTGTCAGCTGCTTCACTATACTGTACAGTTCTTTCTGCCTTCCATTCTCCGCTGCATTCTGTGCTCGTTCTGCTTTCTCTGACATCCACCCCCTTCTGTCCTCCCTCACACTCTTCTTCACCTCTTTGTCCTTCTCCTTGTATTCCTCCCTCATTCTGTTTTTGATTCTCTCTGAGCGGGTACTGTCAATCCTCGTCTTTATTCCTTTCCTTTCGTCAAAGAGTTTCCAGCTGTTGTCACTGATCCATGGCTTGCTTTTCCCTTTTCTGAAACCGAGCACCTCTTCTGCTGACTTGACATATGCATTCTTTTGCTGCTCCCACACCTCCTCTACGTCTTCACTTTCGTCCCTGGTCTCTTCCAGCTTGCCTCTTACTGTCTCGCAGTACTTCTTCTTTGTCTCTTCATTGTTCAGACGTTCGACGTCTAGTCTTGGCTTGACCTTGTTGTTATTTCTGTGTGAGCTGAGACGCAGTTTGATTCGAGTCCTCACCAGAAAGTGGTCACTGTTGGCATCAGCTCCCCTCTGTACTCGACAGTCTAGTACAGACGATCTCCACTGTCCGCTGATCAAAAGATGGTCAATTTGATTCCACACCCCTCCATCTGCTGATACCCATGTTGCCTTGTAAATATCTTTATGGGGAAATAGTGTTCCTGCTATTACAAGCCCATTCAGCTGACAAAACTCGCATAATCTCTCTCCATTGCCATTCTGTGTTCCAAGTTCATGTACGCCCATAGTCCTCTCATACCCTCTGTTATCATTTCCAACCTTTGCGTTAAGGTCCCCATGATGATGATGATGTCATTCTTGTTGCAACCGTCAACTGCTTCCTGTAGTTCTTGATAGAACTGTTCCTTCTCCTCGTCTTCTCTCTCATTGTGTGGGGCGTACATTTGAAATAATAGTCACTCTCCTGTACCTTGAGTAGAATCTGGCTGTTATGATCCTCTCCTCTTGTTGACGGGGGTTCATTCCATGAGTGACTTCACTGCTTCCTGGCTAATCATGATGGCAACACCACCCTCATGCAGTTCGTCATCTCCGCTGTAAATCAGTGTCTGTCCCGAAGCCATCCTCATCCTGCCTGCTCCTGTCCATCTGCACTCGCTAATTCCAAGGATGTCCAGCTGGTACCCCTCCATCTCTTTCGCGATCTGTGCCGCAGCTCCTCCTCTGTACATTGTCCTCACATTCCAGTGGTGAGGTTTATTCTGGGGCTTGCTAAGGATCTCGTCGGACGGTGAGCTTCCCGAAGGCTTTGACCCATCGTCGTCATGGTGCCGGTGTCAGCGATCCCCGCTCCCCCCTGGTCTTGATGCACATTGACGTCCGTAGTTCCTGTAACTGATGGATTTTTTCCAGGAGTAGGTAGTTAACCTCTGCCCACACCCCCATGCTTGGAGACCTGGGTTTTCTGTTGGGGTTTTCCTTCCCTTAAACTGCGTTGGTCCATGACTCCAATACGGAGTACCCTCCCATCCGCCACCCAGGAGGACGCGCCTCTACGCCATGCAGTCCCAGCGCGAGTATCGGCCATCATCTGTGACCTATAATGAACATACTTACACATTTTCAGAAAGATCGGCGAAGTACTTTCTGAGATTTTCCATAGAGAAAAAAAAATTATGGGCCGTTAGTAACGTCTATAACGGTAAACTTAAATATCGGGCATCATCCGTGACCCATAATGAACATACCTACAAATTTTCAGAAATGTCAGAAATACTTTCTAAGATATTCCATAAAAAAGAAAATCGGCCAAGTACTTTTTGAGATATTTCTTAAAGAAGAAAAAACCGTTACAGGCCGTTACAGCTGCTGTAACTGTAAACTAAAACACTGGGCATCATCTGTGACAAATAATGACATACCTGCTAATTTCCACAAAGATCGGCCACGTACTTTCTGAGATTTCCATGAAAGCAGAAAAACCGTTACAGGCAGTTACAGTCGTTAGTAACGGCTATAACGGTAAACTAAAACATCGGGCATCATCCGTGACAAATAATGAACATACCTGCTAATTTTCACAAAGATCGGCCAAGTACTGTCTGAGATATTCCATAAAGAAGAAAAACCGTTACAGGCCGTTACAGCCGTTAGTAACAGCTGTAATGGAAAACTAAAACATCTGGCATCATCCGTGACAAATAATGAACATACCTGCTAATTTTCACAAAGATCAGCCAAATACTTTCTCTTCATATTCCTTATAGTTAGTAACGGCTATAACGGTTAATGAAGCATCGGGCATCATCCGTGACCCATAATGAACATACCTGCTAATTTTTACAAAGATCGGCCAAGTACTTTCTAAGATATTCCATGAAGAAGGAAAAACCGTTACAGGCCGTTACAGCCGTTATACCTACACATTTTCAGAAAGATCGGCCCAGTAGTTTTGTCTGGAGCGAGTGGAACATATTTTGACCACGGACGGACGGACACACACACACACACACACACACACACACACACACACACACACACACACACACACACACACAGCATTTCTTTGTTCCCATTCTAAAGTACTCCCTGTTCTATAAGAACTGGGAGTACGAAAAACAAAGATCATTGTCATCAATAGTTTGGTTAGAAGTGAAAAGTGTCAATATACTATAATTTACTTACCTTGGTGCATGGAATTTTCCCACCACTACCAACACACCACCACCACCACCACCGACTCCCCCAAAGAAAATCGTATTTCCTTGGTTTGATTTGCACGCCTTTCCTTCCTAGTCTCAGTGTCAAGAAGATCAGGAACGTGTGTTTAAAAAAAATTCAGTCTCATTTTGACTGATTCGGACCAAACTATCATGCTTTTACAATGAATATTACACAATCTAATCATAGCTTGTTTTCAATACAACAGGCATCGGACGTTCTGGGGCTGATCTGGTCCTTCTCGTGGATTCTGCCATCCCAATGGACAGCGTTCTTAGCATGATGCAGGTCGCCATTGATGTTCTCTTTGCATGTCAGTTGCATAAGAAAGAATTACACACGGGCTTCATTATCTCTGGCATAGAGGATCATGAAGTTGGCTACCTGAACACATTCCAAACACTAGGATACATGATTGAGGCCGTGTATACAAATCAACTCCATGGGGCGGGAAGGTTCAACACCCGGAGAGCTCTGAACGTCATGAGAACAGAGAGGTGTTCACAGCAGCAGGGGTGACCGCCCTGGAATTCCCAACGTTGCCATTCTTATGACTGGGAGTACGTCCCCAGGTGTGCGTGAGACCATCAAAAAAGCAAGGAAAGCACGAGCACAAGGCATCGAAATCTATGTCCTTGGCTTTGGACAGGCACTGGCCAACACTGCCGAGCTGGATGGTATCGCCAGTGAACCCGTAGACAAACATCGCTTCAATGGAGAAGACTCGGCCTCCTATAACACTCTACTAGCACAGTTCTCTGCCGACCCTTTTCCAGGTATTTGTACTTGTCCATGTGTGTGTGTGTGTGTGTGTGTGTGTGTGTGTGTGTGTGTGTGTGTGTGTGTGTGTGTGTGTGTGTGTGCTACTAACCGGACGTTAAAAAAGTAGAAACCTTCTTGTTTTTTCCTTTTGTTGTGTGTTGTTCTGAAAGTGCCCTCCAAATTTGTGTCGACTTGACAGAAGTGAGGAATCATTTCCAAATTCAATCTGTTACATATGTGATATGGGCAGCATCGAGTTTGCATCACATGTTCACGCGTTTTATCTATTGTCTCTCTTAAATGTTCGTTTAAATGTTAATAAATAGTACACACTTATTTTGTTAACGGGAAAAAAATGAAATCATTTAGTTACTGATTCAGACTTTGGATTCCAAGACTATGTTGTGATATGAAGGAAACAAATGATATACGGTACACATGAAATTATTGTAATTTAGTTACTTTGAATCTTTCATTTTCCTATATAAAACAAAAGCGCAATCCACTCAAAGCTGGCACATTTCTTGTTACATACTTGACAAAATTTTGAAATGATCGAAAGTAATGACTGTAAAATTTAAGACTGATCTTCAATCTTAACTTTCTTTAATCAAAATAAAAGGAAATCTTGGTTGTATACTGCTTTTTTTTTCTTGTATGTTTACTTTAGACCAGAGACAATGAAATAACATTCAATAATCCTGCATAGAAAGACACTTTGTGTGAAAGTTTGCTTTAAATTAGACACATACACGAGCACTTTCCAAGTAAGTCGAAGTTTGTGTAGAATTCCATGACCGGAGGTTATAGAAGTGGAGGGATATATAAGATGCGTATGCACATGAGAGCCTTACTTTATAGTACCAGACCATTTATTGAGTACAACAGTTGGTCTGTAATGTGTTGAACCAGAAGAAGACAAAGTGACAAACAACAGATATTTGCCTGGTAATTAAATTCTTCTTCTGATACGATGATTCTGACTTAGTATTTCTTAGCTGCCTTCGCTTCTACTATCATTCCTAAGGAAAAAAAACTGGGAGGGGAGTGATGGGCATATAATCTTCCACTCCCATAACCTCCGAATTTGGAATTCTACACAATATTCGACTTATATGGCAAGTACTCGTTTATGTTTATAATTTCATTTCTCGTTTCTTCTCGGAGCTACAGGATATATGAAACTTCAAAGCTGGTCAACAATTTTACATCCACACAAAACACCAGATTCAATTCAGTATGTCAAAGATGTTGGTTTATTTATAAACGAACACAATATTCTCTGTAAGGTTAGTTCAACTGTCAAAGCATAAAATAAATGTGCAAAAACCAATGTTCAAGATAAAAAGGACGGATATGGCATCAGCATTGCCTGCGTTCAGTGCTCTGGTGAATGTTTGTCAACAATCTGACGTTTTCTCCTTGAGTATTGTGGTCCTGTCCACGAATAATGCGAAATGTCATTCAGTGAAGTAGACTGTCAGCAAAGTAAATATCTGACACCATATGTTTGGAAAAGGAGTACAATGGACACATATGCCCTATCATTTGGAGAAAACAGTCTGTAAACACTATATCTGTCATAAGCACCACTTTGAACTAGAAATACAAAAGAGTGAACACTGTCTCTCTCATAAGCACCTCTTTGAACAAGAAAACCACATGTAGTTGCAAAGTGAGACGACTGCAGGCGGAAATCTAAACAAATCTTAAATAAATGTCAGCGAACCGCCCAGAGAAACGTGGACAAACGAGTCACAAGACAAAACAACGCGTTTCGACCTCTTAGGTCTTCTTCAGGTGAAACAAAAACGAATAAAATTACGAAGAAAAATAACGAAAATTCACTTAGCTTTGATCGCTTAGAAAACCACAGACAAAAAAAGGAAATGCATTTTTGAACCTGAATACATTTGGGTCATGAATATGCTTGATAACCATTGTAAAGTATAAACCGCAATGCGAATGAACTCATCAACTGGTTTCACATACAGTGTCTTTGTGGCACAAAGTTGTCCTTTCTACAGCACAAAACCGTGATTAGCATTTGCCTTTGAAATATCTAAAATAGAAAATCTGCCTGGATTGTTCCTTTCTTGTTATTTGGTTTTTCTTCAACTGATCTATTATAAAACATATGAAAAGTGGAGGCATTAGTCCACCCTGCTGACTTCAAAGTATCATTCAGATTTACACCGCTGGTTAACGTTGCTGAGGAGGAAGCTCCTCTAAAGCTATGAGGTGCAAAATTCTGGATTCCAGCATCCAACAGTATTTCGTTCAACCACCTTGACACTGTATCTTTCCTGGCAGGTCCATGCGGGCGTCAGTACTCTTTCTTACTTCATCTGTCCATTCGACATATTCTTTTAAACACTGTACCACACACACTCTCTCTCGTCATTCTGAAAATTGGGTAACTCTAACGCTTTTTGGTGGTGCCCTGGTCGTGTACGTTTCAGTTTACTGACTAGTGAAATAGTACACCCAGTGCTATGAAAGTAAATACAGCTACGCTTTAACAGATGTGCAGTTTGTACCCTTTGAGCTGAAGAAAACAATAATAGGGCATACAACTTCTTAAAGAGTTCCTTGAGAGAAAGACCAACATTTAGATTCAGTTTGCTAATATGTTATAATAAGACTGCTACATCCCATGTATGTGTGTACTTGGGCAATGGTGTTCTGAGCTAAAGAAAAAAAAAATTCCTTTCGTAAACCTAACCACATGCGGGTAAGACCCAAGTGTGTTTAAAGCGATTGCTGAGACTGCATTCCGGGTGGTGTTCATCGCACTGTAGCCCAGCCCATCATCATATGAACTAGTATGAAACTCTAACAGAGATCCCACAGCTGGACGAAGGGGATCTAGATCCCGTGTAGCGCAGAACCGATGCCATCTCGTGAGGTAGGTAGAGTACTGTTTTGTTGTGGACGGTCACCATGATACACAGATGATAATATTGCAAGTACCCTTAGGAATTCCTTGGGCTCTGACCGCTTCCCGGATAAGTGACCGCCAACAGTTGAAGACTGTTGTGAAGGGGGGGTGAACAGTGTCAGTGTGCACCAGCGAGTTCTCTTCTCTCGTGGTAGGAGGACTGGCCTTTGCGTCAGTAACTGTAGCATCTGAGGATAGCACACAGCTGTTAGCCAGTGTGGTACAATGACGATCCCCTTGACCTGATTCTGCTCCAGTTTCGCTAGGGGTTTCTGGATCACACTGAACGGTGGAAAAGCATGTAGTTGTTTCCACCCGCTCCAATTGACTGTAAATGCATCAAGTTTTTCGTTAGAGCCCATCTCAGATCACGTTTTTTTTTTCTGGCATTCATTGATGATTGTTACTTACAAGGCCAGAGTTGCATGAGTGTGTAAACAGAATGTAGATGTAACAGTTGACATTTTTCCAGAAGCTGGGCTTTACAGTACATAGTGATGAATCAATTTTTGAGCCGCCCAAGAAAGTAGCTTACGTGGGCTTTATACTTGATTCAGAGAACATGGTGGTAACACTATCAGAAGAAACAGAGAAATGTGGCAGCAGGTTGTCAGGCACTAGACCTAAAATGTATGCACCATTTAAGAATTAGCACAAGTCATTAGCAAGTTGCCAGTAATAAAAAAAAAATAGGGCCATTATACTACAGACTATTGAAATAACTGAAATCCCATGCCATTGACAGGAAGTTTGGCGCCCTTTATCATATCAATTATGAATGGATCCCAGGTCAAGTTGTTGGACTGAATCATGTTGATTGCAAGTTTTGAGCTAGACCCAATGGAGGAAAACACCGTTTTTAAGTCACTTACAAAGAGGTGATCACAAACGGCAATATCTTCAGACGACAGTTTTTTTTTTTTTTTTTTACTGATTTATGTTGGGGGCACTCAAAATTGTAGTGCGGCGTTCCATGGACAAATCATGGATTGTCTTGAGGTTAATGCCGATAGCGTCTGTGACGTCTCGTAGGGTGGATTTCAACTTAACATCACTGCTTTTGACACTCACATCCCCTACTTTGATTATGGCCAAGGCGGCTGTGAGAATGTGTTCTGCACTTTCTGCGTTTTCAAATCAACTGTTTCGGCATTGTTATCCATCACACTCCAAATTTCGCGATTGACTCTAGGCACAACAAGAGTCTCGCAATGTTCAGGTCGTTTGTGCTTTTCAAACCTGGCCTTCAGTTTATCAGCTTCTATTTTGCCTTTCGCCATTGTTGTTAGCAATTTTGCGAATTGATCGTGCACTGCTGATAAACATCGTTTCGCGATTGATAGTCCTGCTCGATGTCATTCAGACATTCAGTGCTCTCCCTGTCCTGTTCATGTTCAGATCTAGCGTCAGTTTCATTGACTCCCACAGCCGCCTTGTGCTAACAATGGCTCTAACTGTGTCTCTGGATCAGCGTCAGCCGCAGCGGTTTCAGTGCTCTTTATCATTTTAGCCTCCTTGGTCAGTGCTCTTTATCATTTTAGCCTCCTTGGTCAGTGCTCTTTATCATTTTAGCCTCCTTGGTCAGTGCTCTTTATCATTTTAGCCTCCTTGGTCAGCTCTTTATCATTTTAGCCTCCTTGGTCAGTGCTCTTTATCATTTTAGCCTCCTTGGTCAGTGCTCTTTATCATTTTAGCCTCCTTGGTCAGTGCTCTTTATCATTTTAGCCTTCTTGGTCAGTGCTCTTTATCATTTTAGCCTTCTTGGTCACTGGCTCAGCCGAAGAGACAACATCCAAATTATCTTTTCTTCTCTCTCCAGAGCCTGAGGCAAACACTTCGGCACCCTTTTTCTGTTCCCTTGGGAATGCTTTTGGTTCTTTTGAGATGGTCAGGTTTTGTTTGTCCATCACGTCCCAATGATCTACGGAGAGGACAGTGTGGGTGGGTTTCGTTGAACCCACACCTGCCTTTGTTCTTTCAACGGGAGCGTCTCCCATGAACGCCTCTAACTTATCGCCTAGACCTGGATCGTGTTGATCCACGTTTTGGTCTGATGCCATCAATATTTATCTCTGAGCTACTCGATTGCGATAGAACCATCGTTCCTAAAATCTTAAACTAAACAACGAATCAACGAATCGATCGATGTATACCTCCAATGAAATATTTCTGTATTAAAAATGAATGAGAAGCTTGGGGTTCCCTACTAGTATAACCGCCGAGCTTGCGTGATGTGGCTATCCCGCGCATGCGCATCTCATATATCCCGTAGCTCCGAGAAGCTACGAAATATGGAATTCAAATAAAACATTGCTTGCTTTTTTTTCTTTTTAGTGTAAGAAGTATCTACAACACAATGGACACCATTTCAGTTCTCTGTCTGTTATGAACTGGCTCATCTACCATCTGGCATCTCACATCCAGGACATTTTTCACTAGCGAGATCGTTGTATATCATAAATAGACATGTTGAAAGAAGTTTCTTTTTGTTACCATAAAGAAATAAATGTACTCGGGGATTGAGGGGGTCCTCTGCATCCTGATGTGTGAAAGATGATGGTTCACACTCATCATTGTAAGCACAGAGAAGTACTTGCTCTCCTTATGTAACTCAATTTCAGTGCTTTCAAAATATTATTTCAAAGAGGTACCCCCAATCCTCCCTTCAGTCTGTTGTTAATGTTTGTAAGTACCACGATATTATTTCTCCTCAAGACCGCCTCATGTCAGAATATTGCAAGAAAAGCCCAAACTGTCCTTGATTACATCACCTTTCTTCATGATTTTGCTCAAATTTTCGGTCTCGTGGCCTTTTTCGAGTGAAGGGGAGGGGGGTGGGGGGTGGGGTGAACAATACCACGAAGTGATATCCATCTTTGATAACTTATACTCGCTCTGGTCCACATCCCCAACTCAGGAATGGCCGACGGAATTTTGTCCTTAACACCACCCCACCCCCATCCCCACCCCCCATCCCCACCCCCATCCTTGCAGAAATGTGATCTAAATTCTCTTCCTTAAAAAAAAGGCCACGAGGCGAAAATCTGTGCAATATTATGAGGAGTGGTGTTGTGATTTTTGTACCACTTTCTTCCCTTCGGAGGGCTATTGGTTGTGTATGCTTGATTGTTTTACAAAGTAAAGTGTTTACTCGGAGTTGATTCAAATATCTTGGAACACCTTCATTTCAGAGAGTTTTAATGAAAAAAAAAAACCCTGAATATTCCCACTCCTCCCCTCTGTCTTTTGTAAATATTTGTACGTATCCATGGTATCATTTCTCTTCAAGACTAGAGAATAGGTCAGAATCTTGAAAAGAAGAATCAAAACTGCCATTCCACTATTTGACAAAAATAAGGTATGTACTGGGAGTTGAATCACATTTCTTCAAGGATGTGTGTGGGGATGGGAGGTGGGGGTGGCGTTGATGACAAAGTACCACTGGCCATTCGTGGGTTGGAGAAGTAGACCATAGCCAGTACAACATGACAGACTTTTTGTTTCTTTGGACCTGTTCCTGATCTGATACCGGGCATTTCCATGGTAACCTAAACGTAAGTGTGTAGTGTGGGGGGGGGGGGGGGGGGGGGGGGGGGGGGGGGGGGGAGGGGGGGGAGGGTGGTGGCTTGGAAACAACTCTGTTATAATGGCTATGATAATCATGCTATGTTTGTAGATTACATTCCAAAAGATTTTCAGGTTTCCACAAGCAATTCATTGTTAAGAATCAGCACATAGTATAATATTTGTATGTGCATGTGCATGCAATCGTAAGTGTGGATATGTCTGCATGCGTGTTTGCACGCGTGTGTGTGTATGTGTGTTGAAGCACGCACGTGCACGCGTGTATATGTGCATGTGCATGTATATATATATATATATATATATATATATATATATATATAAATATATATATATATATGTGTGTGTGTGTGTGTGTGTGTGCGTGTGTGTGTGTGTGTGTGTGTGTGTGTGTGTGTGTGTGTGTGTGTGTGTGTTGCAGGTTACATCCAAACATCTGACTGGAATGGCCAAATGTTTTATCAGCCCTTCACAAATGATTGCGTTACAATCGAGGCGCCACTCAACTACTCCATCATGATCAGCTTCGTCATGCTGGACGTGCAGACGTGTACAGACTGTAAGTGCGATGTTCTCGAAATCTACCACACATCATCGTGTAGAGGACCCCCTCACTCCACACTCTGTGACCCGGCCGTAGCACTTCCAGCAATTTACCATACAGATGTCATGTCCATTCGTTTCAAAAGTGATGCTACAGTAGAAGGCACAGGGTTCAGACTCCTGTATTCCTTTCACAGTCCCGATGAACGGCCCCGGCAGCTGAGGAATGGTCAATGGGTTTGTTCAGGGTTGCGAGAAGCTGTCATGCTGCAGCACTTTATCTGCAGTTTTGAGACATTCTGTAGCAAGGAGGAAGACAACACTGGGGGCTGTCCTCCGGCAGATCTGTGTGGGGATACCTCTGTTCGAATTGACGGCAGATGTTACCGTTTACATTAGGTCCCCAAGGAAGATTACTTGGGGAGAGGCCAGCGAGTCCTGCCAGGCCAACAAGGGTTATCTCGCCAGCCTCAACACGGAGCAGGAATGGGAGAACGTGGCTGGCTTTTGGACCAACACTATCAACGCACAGTACCTGATGGTTGGACTGAGACGCCACTACGACATTGAGATGAGACACTTGTAAGCAAACCACAACCCTTCGACTGCCTTTTTTTTTTCACAACAAATGTTTTGACTTTCAACTTCATTTGTGAAATTCTGGGACAAAATTTTGAAACTGCATGACTTTCTTCTTTCAAAAATCTCCTTTTTAAACATTTCATATCATATTTTGTAGTAAAATCTAGTAGCGGATGTAATTTGCTGTGAATGTATCTGGATGGGGGTTCATTGTGTTTATCATTGACCATAATTATTGGCCACTTGCCTCTTTCTGAAAGCGAGGTTCATCCATAATCGTGTAGATCTTCTAACACAATGCCACTCAAGTTTGATGCGTGTGCAGGTGCACCTGAATAGTCTACGCCACAGAATATGGCTTGTGGATGGTCACCCCTCACTGTTGCTTAGTGGTGTACAAAGTATGAG
>JADBJO010007230.1:45000-47500 GCA_016801955.1 Conus betulinus
AAAAAAAAATAACATACATTAAATTGCACTGAACAATGCTCCTTGTCTGGCTGTTACTGAGGAAATGACCGCTATCTGCAAAGTACTGTCAGTCTGGTTTATGAAGGTTGACGCCATTCATGTTTGTCGGATGTTCTCTTGTCCGTTTCTTGTTATGCTAAACAAGCATTACTTAGCATTTTGTTTTGTGTGTTTATTTGTATCTTGGAAAATGTTCGTTTCTCCCAAGATCAGCATTGGCTCAAAAGTAAATTTGTCAGAATAATTAACACATAAGACCGATTTGTTCTCTCCATCCTGCAAAAGTCAGAGCATCATGATATTATATAAGGCTGCAAAATTAGTGTTAACATAAGCTATCTGTCATAGGCGCAAGACCAGCCATCAATATTTTAGAAGCATGTCATTGACTTCGCGAACAAAGTTGACACATTTGTCCTCCTAATAGACCTGATGTGCCATGGATATGAAATGCTGTAGCGTATTCTTTTCCCTTTTCTTCATCAAATTGTATTGTTATGTGTCGCACTAATTCTCTCTCTCTCCCTCCCTCTCTCTCTCTCTCTCTCTCTCTCTCTCTCTCTCTCTCTCTCTCTCTCTCTCTCTGTCTGTCTGTCTGTCTGTCTCTCTCTTTCTATCTGTCTATCTCTCTGTCTACCTACCTATTAACTTACCAATCCGTCTGTCTGTTTATCTATGTATGTACACGTGTGTGTCACTGTATCTTTTTAAATACAATAGAATATATACTATATTTGATCATGTTCAAGCCTTTTGTATATTGTTTGTTAGTTTTAGTCGTCGAAACTGATGCCATACCTTGATAAGCATTGATGTTACCACGTAATCCGCGGAGAACCAGTTCGCACAAGGTTCCTACCAAACTGTCTCTGAAGAACTTGTATGAGAATGGTTACTACTACATTGTGTATGGAGAGCCTGCATGCCCAAAGTTCCTGCTAAATTGTCCCTTGGGAGGCTGTATAGATACCCATCACATTGTCTGTAGTGAGCCTGTTTGCATACAATTCCTAGGAACAGCCTTCTTGTTTTAATCCTTATCAGCTTTTTCTGGATGAATTACCTCTGCAAAGCCTGTTAAGACAACTATTCTATAAAGTTTTATTGGATGAGTCTCCCGCTTTGTCACTGGAGAGCCTGTTTGCTAAAGCTTCTGCCACATTCTCTCTGGATGGTCTGTTGTACAAAGGTCCTACGTAAATTATCTTTGGGCGGCCGGTTAGCAAAAAGTTCTTACCAAACTGCTTCTAGAGAGCGTCTGAAGTGCGTGCATGTGCAAAGTTGCAACCAGATTGTGCTTGGATGGCCTGTTTGCATACGTTTGTATCCAACTGTCTGTGAAGGGCTTATCTGGATAACATTCATGCTAAATGTTCTTGACAGAACCAGTCAGCACAGAAATCCTACCATTCTGCCTCTGGGGAGCCTGGTAGTGGAGATTCCCGGACCGCTTTCCCCCGGACAGTCTGTTTCTACAAAATCCTGTCACAAATACAACGGAAGAGCTTGTTAGAGTTTCTAACAAATTTCCTCTGGAAAGGCGTGGGCGCAAAGCTCTTGTCGGGTTATCTTGAGGGAGGATGTCTGATCAAAAATTCCTATCACATCGCCTGTAGAGATTCAACATGCGTAAAGCTGCAATCAAATTCTCTCTGGTGAGCATGACAGCGCAAAGCTCCAACCGAATGTTCTCTGAAGAGCTTGTGTGCACAAAGCTCGTGCAGCATGCTCTCATTGTGCATGCTGTGGGCCAGTGGCGGGTTTGCATCCAGTCACGAATGTATGCAAACTTTATGTGTTGATCGACTGTTGTCACTGAATAATTCATCGTCCTCCTGAATGGTCATGCGCTTGTAGTTTCAACTTGTGCTCCTGATTCAGTGTTGAGCTGTGACCCAGCTCACTGATACTCTAAGACTGTAGATCTCTTTTGGCTTTCATTCCTGCTGTTTATTTGTCAAGGCGTCGCTCTTAGGTAAGTGTATTCTGTTGCTTGCTTCATCCAACAGGCATGCCATGATGAGCAGGTTTTGCTTTGGTGATGAGCGGAGAGTCATTTAGTGGCGCTTTCAATTCTCAGTTAAACCATAATTATGGTGGGTAATTTCATTGTTTCTTTTTTTTTTCTTTAATAACTCTCGTTGCATTATGGCAGCCATTTCAGTAGTGTGCATTCACTCTTCAGTAGTGTGCATTCACTCTTCAGTAGTGTGCATTCACTCTTCAGTAGTGTGCATTCACTCCTAACTATTGGCGTTGCTCCAGACCATACCGCTAACCATGTTGAATGATATATGTCAGATGCTGTTGAACTATAAGTGCCGGTCGTTTTTCACACCAACAATTCACTTTGGGCTCACTGTTAGTCTTCACCTGACACTCCTCCTGCAGTGCACGTCAGTGCTGAGGACAGTGCAGCTGCCTATACTAAATCATAGTTTACCCCCCTTTGATGTTGGCTTCTTTCATGCACGTACTC
>JADBJO010007230.1:60000-70000 GCA_016801955.1 Conus betulinus
ACATTGCCAACACCTTGATTTAACCATGCAAAACCAAAACCATATTCAAAGAAACAAATACGTACTTTACTTGACCAGTTGTTCTTCCCTCTAGCATCGAGATCATCTAACATGTTGTAAGCTTTGCGTGGTAATCTGTGCTCCTGCATCTAAAGTAAATCTAGCCAATAACGGATGCATTTAACAGCTAAATATATGTACAAGGGGAATCTATTAGTCTCACCATGAACAAGATCATTAGGCGTTCGCCTGTCTACACCCAAAAACCTTTTTTTAAACGCGAACAGGTGCACAGATTCACAATACATGGCAGCATTGTCTAATCCCCACAATTCAGACCCATATTGTAAAATTGGCTGAATTTGACTATCGAACAACTCGATAAAAACATACAAAGACGTATTATTGAGGATATACAGGATTTTCATGATACTGAGCGACACGTTTTTTGGCCCTGCTTGCAAGATCCTTGCACGCTCTAATAAAGCTCAGACGTGTAGAGAAAAATATACCCAAATACTTATAAGCATTTACAACAGGCATGGGGATGCAATCATAGAACCACCTTTCTCTTGCACTCAAAAAAAAAAAACCCTTTCGAAATACAATGAT
Organism: Conus betulinus; assembly: GCA_016801955.1. Classification (NCBI taxonomy): domain Eukaryota; kingdom Metazoa; phylum Mollusca; class Gastropoda; order Neogastropoda; family Conidae; genus Conus; species Conus betulinus. Next base: position 60,613 of record JADBJO010007230.1, read on the forward strand.
GTTACTTTTGTAAAAATTAACCTTTAGTTGGAGAGAGCAGCTGCGCGATGTAAGCTGTTCAGTTGAGTCTGTAAACCAATAACAGTCTCTAATTTCAAAGCCCCATCATCAACTAATAAAAGAATAAAACAACTGAAAATCATCCAAAGTCAGCAAATCCTCATGCTTTCCATTGTTGATCACTTCAGTTGCTAACTCATTGATAAAGAGGGAAAATAGAACAGGACTGACTGCAAGCATCATCTTGCCTAACCCCAGCTGTACTGTACAGTTAATCTAATCTGTCAGTTTATCCCCACAACGAACTCTAGCCCTAACCACCTCATACATGCTTCTGATATATCTATAAAGTTTACCCTTAATTTCTATTGATGGAATCGAACGCATTTTCAAAATCTATGAAAGCAGCATACATTTTTCGATTATGAGAAAATTGCTTCTGACCAAGAGCCATTAAGTAAACATGTGGTCAACAGTCGAAGACCCCTTTTTGAAACCAGCTTGGTGATCACCAGTAATATTGCTTTCCTCAACCCACTCTTGCGATCTGATATTTGTTATCATTCCAAACGTTTTACTGCTTGTGTTACTAAGACAGATACCCCTATAATTGTTTGGATTATTAGCGTCCCTCCTTTAAAAGATAGGTATTATCATTGACTCCACCCATTTATCCGGAAATATTCGATCTCTCTCTCTCTCTCTCTCTCTCTCTCTCTCTCTCTCTCTCTCTCTCTCTCTCTCTCTGTCTCTCTCGTTGTGTCACACACACACACACACACACACACACACACACACACACACACACACACACACACACACACACACACACACACACGCACACGCACGCACGCACGCACGCACGCACGCACGCACGCACGCACGCACACACACACACACACACACACACACACACGTATACACACATGCGCACACGCACACACATGAGCCCGTGCTCACACATCCATCCACACATGTGTACATTCACTACACACACACATACAAAAAAAAAAAAAAGAAAAAGAAAACCCATGTTGTTAGGTAGGCACTCAAGGTCTGACCAACACATTGGGCTAATGCGTAGGTCAGAAATCTGCTCCGTCGTAGCCACGAGACCCTCTTCTTCAATTCTCTCATCTTATTTGTTTATTCATTTATCCATCAGCTTAAAACCATGCGCAGTGTGGTCTTAAAACTTAGCAGATGTGGTGCAGCGTATATGGACCAGTCTGCACGCAGTGACGCCTCCTTGATGTAACTGAAACTGAACTCTCTCTGTCTCTCTCTGTCTGTCTTTCTGACTTTCTCCCTCTCTGTCTCCCTCTTTCTTGCTGACTCTGTCTAGTTACCTCTCTGTCTCTCTCTGTCTCTCTCTCATTCTTCCCCCCCCCCCCCCCCCCCCCCCCTGCCTCTCTCTCTCTCTCTCTCTCTCTCTCTCTCTCTCTCTCTCTCTCTCTCTCTTGTCATCAGGCTGTCCATGCAGCAAGGTAACTTGAGGTTTTTCCTGCTGACATCAAAACTATCCAAGAACCAGTGCAGGCCTCCCACTGTCCTGTAGCAGCAACAGCTGTGCCTTCACTGATGGACAGCGCAGGTTATACCATTGTCTCCCACTGTAGCAGCAACAGCTGTGCCTTCACTGATGGACAGTGCAGGTTATACCATTGTCTCCCATTGTAGCAGCAACAGCTGTGCCTTCACTGATGGACAGTGCAGGCTATACCATTGTCTCCCACTGTAGCAGCAACAGCTGTGCCTTCACTGATGGACAGTGCAGGTTCCTCCCACTTTAGCAGCAACAGCTGTGCCTTCACTGATAGACAGTGCAGATGACTACCATTGCCCATTGTAACAGCAACAGCTGTGCCTTCAGTGATGGACAGTTCGGAGATATAGCGGTGCTCTCATCCCTACTATACTATGTATACTAGGTTTACAAGATATATTCCGCTCTGGCAACTATCGCAGGTGTTCTCAGAAACTATGACACTGCTAACGTGCAATAGACTCTTTTTGGTCTGGCCCATTTTGATCAACCTTTGTGAACCACTTCAGTTTTTGTTATCAATTGACTAGACAACTTCCAGATGATAAAATGAGTACCATCGTAACAGAGTATACACGGCGCAGAAATGTTTAATGCAACTAAAGGCAATGTGAAAGAAGCGATATATACCATTCTGATCAGAAGCCTTAAAATGGATGAAGGCAGAAACCTCATGATGAAAGTAGCCACCTCACTAGAGGATAAAAGACGCAAACCCAGCCATCTCGCGGTGGTGCTGTGTTCCCACGTGTCCTCGTTGTGGACATGTCACCCACGGAACTGTTCATCAACCACCCCAATAGCAGTCATGTTGACCCCCATCAGAACATCAGCCACAGAGAGGTTGACAACAAACACACTGAAGCCACTGGAAGACTCCATGCTCTTGACAAACAAACGTGACAGAGACAGAGGACGTTAATAGTTAAAGACAGGCAGGCGACCAGCCACAGAAATCCTCGGTATGTCCATGACTGCAACAGAGTTTCCACAAAGAAATTTTGTCTTTGGGGCAAGGCAGACTACTCTATGGAAGTCATGGGGAAGTATCTCTGCGCAGAAAATTTGCACTTTTGTGCGGATATGATCCGTAAATTGAATAGATCAGGTGTAATATTTGAACAGGACCGTTATCCATGTAAAGTTTATTCAATTGTGGTGTGAACTGGAACCCTGCTGAACTGATTGTATGGATGCTAGTGAAAGTTAAAATCAGTTTCTATATTTGAGGGAACAGGGAGAGGACGGTGATGTCCCACACAGTCAGCGTGGCGTGGGCCAGGTGTTACACTGTGAGGGCACTGTGGTCAGCAGGGGCCAGGGTAACTGTGAGGGCACTGTGCTGGTCAGCAGGGGCCAGGTGTTATACTGTGAGGGCACTGTGCTGGTCAGCAGGGGCCAGGTGTTATACTGTGAGGGCACTGTGCTGGTCAGCAGGGGCCAGGTGTTATATTGTGAGGGCACTGTGCTGGTCAGCAGGGGCCAGGTGTTATACTGTGAGGGCACTGTGCTGGTCAGCAGGGGCCAGGTGTTACACTGTGAGGGCACTGTGCTGGTCAGCAGGGGCCAGGTGTTACACTGTGAGGGCACTGTGCTGGTCAGCAGGGGCCAGGTGTTATACTGTGAGGGCACTGTGCTGGTCAGCAGGGGCCAGGTGTTATACTGTGAGGGCACTGTGCTGGTCAGCAGGGGCCAGGTGTTATACTGTGAGGGCACTGTGCTGGTCAGCAGGGGCCAGTGTGTTATACTGTGAGGGCACTGTGCTGGTCAGCAGGGGCCAGGGTGTTATACTGTGAGGGCACTGTGCTGGTCAGCAGGGGCCAGGTGTTATACTGTGAGGGTACTGTGCTGGTCAGCAGGGGCCAGGTGTAACACTGTGAGGGCACTGTGCTGGTCAGCAGGGGCCAGGTGTTATACTGTGAGGGCACTGTGCTGGTCAGCAGGGGCCAGGTGTTATACTGTGAGGGCACTGTGCTGGTCAGCAGGGGCCAGGTGTTATACTGTGAGGGCACTGTGCTGGCTATGAAGCCTCCATCGAAAAAGACCTGAACATTTCATGTCTTCACACCCCCCTCCTCCTCCTGCTGATCCATGCATTGGTATGGTCCACTGCATCGTGTGTAGACAGACAGGCAGTCACTGGAGTCACCAGGACAACGATAGTGGCTGTCAGGACAGGACTCATTGGGATGGCGAAGAAGAAGACAAGACAATCCCATCAAATGGGATGGCGTCGCCGTTTGTTGACGAGTGAATACAAACTGCAATGTGAATACAATGAATACAAACACAAACTGCAATTTGCGTATGGATATAAAATGCAGTTTTCAAAATTACGTATGAATACAAACTGCAACATTTAAGACAGAGAGCTAACTTTTAGAAAGCATGTAGAGAATGTTGTTCTTAAAGGAAAGAGGACCTGTCTACCGTGAAATCAATGGCAGCTAATGGCACTCAGCAATACCATGTCTACAGACTGTATCACGCCCTTGTTCTCAGTGCCATTGATATTAGATTAGGGCTTATTTCACTGTCCAATAGCAATTTTCTTAGATTGGAAAAGAATTCAGAATGAAGCAACCAGATTGGGAACCATGAAAGAAGCACCAGTTGAAACTATGCAATACCTGCTTGACCTGTTTTCAATGCAGACAAGGCACAAGCTACAACAGGTGAAGACATATTTCAGAGCACTTGAAAAAAAACAAACAAACAAACATTACATGCAGCAGTCAAGGAAACAAAAGGCACTCCACTAGGACGTGAAAAATTATGAATGGGACAGGCAGAAGACAATAAACAGCTTGTGTACCAGTTAGCTGAACTCAAAGAAACCAGACCAGTTCAAACGTCTCTACCAAGCTGCCATCGCTTAGAACTTGAAAGACACTGTCGAGAATGGCCAGAAGGCAAAAAACCAAACGCTGAAATTCAGATGCAGATAGAAATCCTTGGTACAAAAGAAGATGTTGCCGTATACACTGATGGTTCCATCATAACATTAACTCAGGCTGGAGATACACGGTGAGGCAAAATGGCCGAACTATCCAGGAAGAGAGTGGTGCATACAGTTTAAACCTTTTCAGGTCTAGCAGTAGCGTTAGTAACTGTGACTCAAGCGCTCTAGGGGCTCTAATCCACAGAGCAGTTTCAAACTCAACAAGCCATGATACTGACTGACTCCGTGAACCTACTTCAAAGAGTAGAGAGTGGAATGGGAGGCCCTGCTTGGCATGAACTAATGTGCAACCTTTCATTAGGGAGACTCATGTGGATGTACTGCCCTGGACATGCAAGTATAAAAGAAAATGAGAGAGCTAAATACACTGGCAGGCAAGGCAGCTGGATTACAGGTTGGCCGATCTGATTTGATAAGAAATCTAAAGAATCACCTCAAGAAACAAGAAAAAAGCCATTATACTACAGACCGTCTTCCAGACCTGAATATCATAAGAGGAAGTGGCTGCACATCCAGACCCAACGGAAGAGCAGTAAACATTAACAACTAAACAAATATTGGAATAATCTCAAAGCTAAACTGAGAAGACTCCAATGAAATAGGACAGATTCATACTGGGCCTTTCCAGAAACAGACACAAACGATCACACACACACCTCAACTGAGATAAGACTTTGAATCGTTCAGTAACCCCAGTGTATGCTGTAGACGTGTGTTCGCTGGTGGGCGGGCATCACTGGGACAATGCACGTGTGTGAAGTATAGAGTCCATAGATGTGAGTGTATATGCCTTGCGAATTGTGTGTGTGTGTGTGTGTGTGTGTGTGTGTGTGTGTGTGTGTGTGTGTGTGTGTGTGTGTGTGTGTGTGTGTGTTTGTGGCTCTTGTTGTTTTTGTAGTTGTCACTGTCGTCGTCGTCGTCGTCATCGTTGTTGTTGTTGTTGTTGTTGTTGTTGTTGCTGCTGTTGTTGGCCTTGTTTTTTTTTTTTGTCATTGGTCTTGCTACTATATCATCTACTGGACATTCATTTCCCATGAAATACGGGCTGGTATACCCATGGGGATGCTACTTTGAGGCTGTTACGAGTTGCATCCTGTAGTCTGATTTACCTCTGTTCAGGAGCAGTTATGTCCCTTGATATCTTAATGGAGTGTCCTGCGCTCCCTGTACCCATCGTCAACACAGCGCAGGCCTCCAAGGGTGGTACAGGACTGCTCTAAAGGCAGGTGAAGACAGTGCTTCTCTGGGTCCTCCCCAACACATTCGGGTGTTTCTTTTTTTCTTTTTTTGATCTACTGGACATTCATTTCCCAGAAATAAACAAAGGGGCACACACACACACACACACACACACACACACACACACACACACACACACACACACACACACACACACACACACACACACACACACACACACACACACAAGTTCGCGCACATGCGCTTGCAGTTAAGGTCGAAGGACCAAAACCGTTCCTAACTCTATACACCGTTATTGCTTTATTGTACTGAAGTCTAGTATATTTAGCTTGATATAGTCCTATGGAGTTTATGAAGAATGATTTCATAGGTTTTGCTTTCAGGGCTCACATATGGACTCTACGTATAGCTTTCAGCGAATTAACACTACAAGAATCACATAGAAATGTGGCATAATCAATAGATGACTGGATATATGCATGCTAAAATTATTTATAATGATGAGAATAATGAGCATAATAGTAATAATAATAATAACAACAACTGATAACAATAATGATTGTTTATGGCTCTTAATCTTACATCATAAGCCCTAAGCGCTTACAAATACAGAAAAGGTTAAAGAAAACATAAATGAAACCAATAAGAGGATGAAATTTCAAAAAGTACCATACACCCGCAAACAAGGGTTCAGGTACACACACACACACACACACACACACACACACACACACACACACACACACACACACACACACACACACACACACACACACACACACACACACACAACGCACGCAAGCTCGCACGCACGCACACACACACACACACACACACACACACACACACACACACACACACACACACACACACACACACACACACACACACACACTAGTCGCAGAATCAATTTGATGAGCAAGGGAAAGGGAAGAAAGAACTGCTACTGGTAGGTGAAGAGGGTTGTTTTAAGAGATGCCTTGAAGGAAGACAGAGATTTTGAGCTATGCAAAGATATTGGGAGTTTGGTTCCAAGAAACTGGACCCTGAAAAGAAAAAGAACGTTTTTATGCGCATTTATATCTAGAAAATGTTTGATTTTTAAAAGCTCAATGATTTTTTTGAAGTACACGTTTGCTTAAACCAATAATATGATGTGACCAAGAGAGATTCGTGTCCTAGGTGACTCCCAAAACTTTATGAGTGCTGAATTATTACAGCTGCTTGTCACCTATGTATACAAAGGGCATATCAGAAGTTAAAGTTTGTTTTCTTTACGCCAAACTATGACCATATACTTTGTTTTCTGTTCATGAGACATGTGATTGAGTTCAGGCCAGTTCATCAATTGGTCAACATTCTCTTGTAGTTTAATAGATAGATGATTTAGGTCAAAATATTTAGAGAGGATAGATATGTCATCTACAAAGAGTTCACATAAGCCTTTGATATAAAGGGGAAGGTTACTAACATAGTAGAAAAAAAAAAAAGAAAGAAAAGGACCAAGAACCGATCCTTGTGGTAATCTAATCTTTGCAGTGCCAAATTGGACTGTTTGTTGCTGAGTAAAACAGAATGTTGATGATTGATAACAAACAACTTACAAAAGAGAAGACTTGGAAATTTTACTTTGTCATCAGTAACATCAAATGTTTTTGTGAAGTCAGTAAAAAGAACACCAGTGAATTTCAAATCATCGATGTTTGCTAACCATTAATCTACAAGATTATTTAGTGCTGAGTGGTAAGAGTAGTTGGCTCTAAATCCAGATTGGTAAGGATCGAGCAGGTCGCATTGTAAATATGGGAAACGAGAGGTGTTTGTCAATATGTTTTTTCAAATGGCTTGGGAAGAATAGACAACATTGAAATGGGTCCATAATTTGAAGGATCAGTTTTATCTCCCGGTTAGATAAGTGTTGCTGTTTGGCTTGCTTCAGAATGTTAGGAAAAATCTTTTTGTCAATACAAAGATAATATAAATAGGTCAGTGTGTCAGTAGAGAGAGAGAGAGAGAGAGAGAGAACTCGTGAACTGGTGACTTTTATGTGAGGCCTCCAGCCTACCCACATGAGACACGTAACATGAAATTGTTTATGCTATTGAAGGGGGCCAGAATAGCTCAGTTGGTAGAAAGATGGACTCGTAATCCGAGGGTTGCGGGCTCGAATCTCCGCCGGGCCGTTTCGGTACAGGGCGATTTTCCCTCGGAGTTAACATTAGTTCTGACTCCATTTCCCATACAGTCCTTCCAGTGAGACTGTCAACCGAGGTTCTATGTGTGAACGCACGCTTAACATCTTGCACTCACGTAAAATCCCATCACCAACTTTCGGAAGAGAAGGCCAGTTTGGCCATTGGTATGGGACACACGCTACACATAGCATGCACCTTCCCCGAAGATGGAGTATGGCTGCCTTAATGGAGGGATAAAAAACGGTCAAGCACACAAAACTCTACTCTCTTTGTAGTGTAGATGGGTTTGATACTTGCCTGTCCATATAGGGAGTGTCCGCCGGAGTATAGGCCTACGTACGCAGAAGAAGTAGAATATGCTATTGAAAATGAATGATTTATATGGACAAATTTTTCAAATAAAAAGATTTTCAAAAAGAAGGACGCTCATTTGGCGATAGAAAGTAACAATCTTAGGTTATAACGTTTTATTACAACTGTTCCTCTCTAAAAGATAAAGCGTAATGTACAAACATAGTAACATCTCTCATTATGACAGCATTTTTTGTTTTGCAATAGTGTCTTTAACTGGACAGGAAAGCTATCTGTATACCGTTTTTAAGAGAGAGAGAGAGAGAGAGAGAGAGAGAGAGAGAGAGAGAGAGAGACAGACAGACAGACAGACAGACAGACAGACAGACAGACAGAGAGAAGTAAGTGGCAAAAAGTAATAATGTGTACAATAGTGTCGTGAGAGAGAAATCATCATTGTACCAGATGTTGCCTTTGGGTGCACATCACAGTGTATCTCTACAGCTCCCTGCAGAATGCTGCAAGCCATGGAATCATTCACTGCACTGGCAGAGACGTGCTGCATTACCATCATCGGGGAGAACTTGTCAGTGACCATCTTCACCTTTTCTACCCAGCTGAGGGCAGGAAACATCGAGCTGGGAGACACACCACTACAGACGGACAATGAAGCCGCGTACCTGGCTGTCACCATCAGTGACCTGGTGGCAGTGCACTGTGAATGCAAAAGCCAAAGCCAGGAGAAAACGTGCCCATGGTGAGAAAACTGGCGGGCACAGACAGGGGAGCCAGGACATGGATCCTGAAGACAGTGAACCAGGAAGCCATCAGGCCTGGCTTGGAAGAACAGGTCTGGAGCCATGATTACACCTCTGTAATCTGACAGTGTCCACCTCACGGGTCTGTGGCTGGGGCACCTAGCACTCACAGGTTTCACGTTGTGCTCTGGCCGTTTATTTCTTGCAGAAGTCATAGTTGTTATGATATCTGATCGTTCAGCTCTGTCCATCCCCTTGTGATTGGTCAGCGCTCAGAAACCATGTTGATCTCACATTTGAAACAGGCGTGTAATGTCAAAAAACATATTTCTTAAAGATCTTGCAAAGACAATCTCGAAAACATATATTAGACCACACCTCTCTTCGGGTGCTTAGATCTATTACCATGTGCAAATAAACGCCCCATCCAAGCGTT
>JADBJO010007230.1:82500-85000 GCA_016801955.1 Conus betulinus
TCCCCACCTCTCCCCCACCTTCACCCCTCCTCCCTTTCCCTCTCTCCACTATTCTCGTCTTTCTCAGGTCCCCCCTTCTCCCCTCCCCCGTTTCCTCATCCATGTCCTATCCGTGCTTACCCCCCCCCCCCCCTCCCCTTTCTCCTCCTACTTTCCCTCGTCCTTCCTGCCCTTCCCCTCCCTCCACTTCCCCCCCTCCTCCCTTTCCACTCCCCATCTGCATTTCTCCCATTCCGCATCTCCCCCTCTCCTCCTCCTTTTTCCCTCCTCTCCTTCCCTTCCCACGCACCTTCGTCTTTCCCCCATCCCCATCTCCCCTTTATCTTCCACCCTCCTCCCCCTTCCCCTTTCCCAAGCGCTTCACTCTTTCCATCTTCTACCTCCCCCCCCTTTCCTACTCCTCCACCTCCTCGACTTTCCCCCGTCCCCACCCCCCCTTTCCCCATTTTCTCCAGATTCCCCGTTTTATAGTCTCATAATAATCAGCCTGTTGATTGTGGAGGCTTTATGGGAGGAGAAGAAGTACTGTACCAAGAAAAGAATAGTATACAATAACAACATACCAAAACATTAATAATTAGCCATTATCCCAGTAAGGATAAATGCTAATTAAATGTGTTAATCGCCTTGTGCACGGAGGCATTCAGGCCATAATATTCAGCTTAACAAAGCCAACCAAAAACAGACATGGGAAAAAAACATCTCACCAAAAAGAAATTGACGTCAAGATGACATTACGTGTTACTTAAAACAGCTAGCAGTGCCACACAGGTACTGTAAATTTCCTAAGTAAAAAATTAAAGAACAACAGGTATCTGATGTACAATTCAACAGGCTTCTCACTTAATAACATTGACTCAGGACTGAAGCAGATCCCTGTCCATCTTCAGTCTAACGCTTCCCCTCAGAGCTGTGCCATGGAAAGCGATATGAACGTCAACGATAGGAATCCACACATCGCTTTCCGCTCGTTGTTGTCAACATGCCACTGATGTGACTGCATGTCCAGCTCAAAAGGGGCTCCGTCTTGATCGGCTCAGAGTGCTCATGAGTCATCATGCCCGATTTAGACATCAGACGAAAAATGAATTCATGTAAGGAGCAAGAAAAACACACACACACACACACACACACACACACACACACACACACACACACACACACACACACGTACACGTACACACACACACACACACACACACACACACACACACACACACGTACACGTACACACACACACACACACACACATACACACACACACATACACACACACGCACGCACGCACGCACGCACGCGCACGCACACTCACTCACACACACACACACACACACACACACACACACACACACACACACACACACACACACACACACACACACACTTACGCACGCACGCGCGCACCACTTACACACGCACACACACACACATACAATTGCGCGCGCACGCAAGCACGCACGCACGCACTCACGCACGTCTACTTGCACGCGTGCGCGTGCGCGCACACACATACACACACACACACACACACACACACACACACACACACACACACACACTCACACACACACTTACGCACGCACTTACGCACGCACTTATGCACGCACGCACTTACACACGCACACACACACACATACAATTGCGCGCGCACGCAAGCACGCACGCACGCACTCACGCACGTCTACTTGCACGCGTGCGCGTGCGCGCACACACATACACACACACACACACATACAGACACGCACGCACGCACGCATCCACGCACGCGCGCACGCACGCACCCACCCACCCACACACAGGGGAGTTAATCTATCACTGCACATAGCCGTTTGAAACAAAGCAGTTGCTCACCCTTACTCATTAACGTCACACAATCTCGTTTCGGATCTTCAGAGCAAGCGGACAAGGTTTGAGATCTCTGCAGTCCCGGAATGAGTCGGACCACATGAATCTTAATCAATGATGGTCACAAAAACACTTGGACCTGTGTTTTTGTCAGTTCAACTGATAAAGTGTGGGGCAATGAGTTCTGGTCAGTCCATGGTTTTACTTGAAGAAACATTTTTTTTTTTAAAATATGTTCAGCTAATGGCACGTGCTGGTAGTTTTCTGTATTTTTGTATGAAGTATGTATTATGCAACACAACAACGGACAACAAACACTTTTGACACGGAACGGACTATGCAAAACACATATAACCCCCCCAAAAAAAAAAAACAACTTCAAATTCCATTAAACTTTACCGTATATCATTTGAAAATAAAAGTTTTTAAACTGAACAATGGGACTGGAACACCTGAGATCAGTTTGTCTAGCCATTCAGGAATCCATGTGCACCCAGACTGGCAGCCCAACATGAGGACACAAGTCGCCACAAACTCATATTCCACACAGCCAGAAAGATAATTCAGCACGTTGCTACTTACTTCATCGGGTTCAGTGCTGTAATCTTAGCCTTTTTTGTTTTTAACTTAGCACACACGATGTTTCCTTTACGCT
>JADBJO010007230.1:90000-92500 GCA_016801955.1 Conus betulinus
AGGGGGGAGGAAAGGGACAAGAACGAGATGTTTCAACAGGAAAAAAATTTCCAACTTGAAAGAACACTTACTCATCCCAACACACACACACACACACACACACACACACACACACACACAGAGGGGGGGGGGGAGGGAGGGGGGAAGGACAAGAGCAAAGTTTATAACAGAAAATAGTTTCCTAGCTTAAAACAATACCTCCTTCCACTACCAGAGAGAAGGGAAGAGATGGAGGAAGGAGAGGGAAGGGACAATAGCGAGGGTTACAACAGGAAGTGTCTTCCTTGTTTGAAATAACACTTCCTCACTCATCGAAGAGAGAGAGAGAAACAGGAGAGAGAGAGAGAGAGAGAGAGAGAGAGAGAGAGAGAGAGAGAGAGAGAGAGAGATGAATGACAATGCTATATTCATAACGGTAAAAGCACTGGCTTAGTTAGCCTTGTTTCATACTTGCCGTTACTATTCTAAGAAACTGATACTAAATAATATAATGTATGCATCGAAACATGATTACACAAACAAACAGCATCAAGCCAAACAAACAAACAACAAAAGCACCACCAAGAAGCAAGTGCAGACACCATCAATGAAATAAGCAAATGCAAAAAAGCAAAAACAAAACAAAAATCAAAATTCAACGACAAAAACAATTAAACCAAAGGAAAAAGATATGATCAAGTACAACAACAAAAAGATCGACAAGAAAATAGCATAAAACAGTAATCAGTATGAGACATACAAGAAAAAAGAAAAAAAAAAAGAAAAAGAGGGAAAAAAAGAAGAAAAGAAAAGGAAAGAAGGAAAGAAAAACATGTACATAAAGGGACACATTAAAAGGTCTCCCTGTCTTGCATTCATACACATACACAAACAAACGTACATACATATGCAACACACACACACACACACACACACACACACACACACACACATATATATATATATATATATATATATATATATATATATATATATATGTATCACAAATAAAATTAGAGAGCCGGTAAAAACTCTAAAATGCTCAACCAAAAAGGGAGCCACATAAGTTTAAAAGTGTGATTAAAATGGAGATTAAAACCAACAAAATTGTTTCGAGCAATGGCTCTCGTCAGGCCCTGACGAGAGCCATTGCTCGAAACAATTTTGTTGGTTTTAATCTCCATTTTAATCACACTAAAAAAAAATATATATATATATACATACATATATAAAGTATAATAAACTAATAAATTGCATGGATAAGTACCGAGCACCATTCCAGCAACTTGCAGAGCAGCCTGGTGTTGCAATGACTGCAAGAAATATTCAGTTATAAACAAAGCTTGCTCTTATGTCTTAGATTGAAGAAATAGGGGGAGATAAGCATTCATATCTGCAGTGGTAGATAATTCTGCCCAACAGTATGTGCTTCAGTGGGTGAATGGGGAATAATAAAGGCTTCTCAAAATGAGCCTTCAGCAAGCTTATAGTCTCCAAGGGGGAGACAATCTCCAATGGGGAGGAAACTCACTAATGTATAACTCCTGGTCAGATACCGGTATTTCGAAAACTGACTGTTTCTCCTCAGTGACCACGGAAAGTGGAAACTTGACTCATCTGCCTTTTTGGTCTTAAGAAGAATGCTATCCCAGAAAAAGGCTGGTGTGCAATACCATAGTATGTTTGTTGCGTTTTAAAAAAAAAAAAAAACCAAAGGTGCCACCATATACCAAACCACACCAGGAAGTATAACCATTAGTTTTAAGGACTGACCACATTACACCTGGAACTGTAGTCATAGGTTTTAAGAAACGACCACACCACATCACACAGAAATGTAGATCATTTTCAAGGACTGACTGAACCACATCGCACAAAGAATTGTAAACATCAGTTTTAAAGAACTGGCCACACTACAAAGCAAACTGTAGCCATCACTAAACACACACACACACACACACACACACACACACACACACACACACACACACACACACACACACACACTACACCCTACACACAAGGAAGAGTAGCCATCAGTTTGAAGGTCAGAGTATCCTACATCACACATGGAACTGTAAGTGTCAAATTTGAGGACTAACCACTCTACAAAGCGACATGTAGTTAGCAGTTTTCAGAAATGGCCACACCATACCACACAGGGGTCTTCAACCATCCATGTGAAGGACTGGTAAGGTGGAACCACACACAGAATTGTGAGCATCAGTTTTAAGGAATGACCACAAAACATGCTTCACTGCAGCCAGTTACATCACACCAGCACCAAGCCATAAATGATCCATAGACACCGTAATGGTTCATATATAGTGGTCTACATGCAGACCTAATAAAAGCTGGCATTTTTGTTTTATGTATACAGGTCTCTCTCTCTCTCTCTCTCTCTCTCTCTCTCTCTCTCTCTCTCTCAAATGATTGGTTCTAACGTGAGGATGGCCCCTCCCCTACAGGCCAGCCATAGACGGCCGCGAATGTCCACAGTGATGGCTGTGGGCTGTACGAT
>JADBJO010007230.1:97500-102500 GCA_016801955.1 Conus betulinus
CACACACACACACGTGTGTGGGTGTGTATGTATGTATATATATGTATATAAACACACACACACACACATGCACGCAAACACACACACACGTACGCGCGCACGCACACACACAGTTCAGTTCAGTGGTTTATTTAACGTCTATTCACCATTGATGATATTAGACGAAAAACAATCTAACAACGTCATTATTATCTAACTATGCTTAACAAAAAAAAAAAAAAAAAAAAAAAACTTGGCAATTTTAGATTGTGCGATAATAGTAGCAATTTTTATGATAGAAGGGCTGGACAATATATTGACTGATATCTTGGACTTTTTGATATCATAGAATTTTCTTTATAGATTGGAGTTAAGACGGAACATTCCATCAATAGATGATGCACTGAAATAGGCTTACCACAAGTACAAAGAACGTGGCAAGAATATTTTGTGTTCCATGCATTCAACTTGAGTTTTGTTACTATCTTGGAAAATGTGACGAGGACAAGTATTTACATATTTAAGATTTTCTCCACAAATTCTGTTATAAACACAACTTTCTAATTTTAGCAAACTTTCTGACGAAGATATTTCAGTGAAGATAAAGAATTACAAGCAGGGCAATGTTTAGCTCCAGCTTTAGCAAGAATATCTGCTACTTCGTTCCATTTCAAACCACTATGAGAGGGAACCCAGCAGAAGTCAATACGTATTCCATGTGATGAATATCAAAAAGTAAGTCTTTCCGAGCCTTACTGTCCCAATGCTCTAGAGATTGCAAGACAGATTTAGAATCCACACATATAAGAATATTATGAAAAGGCATAGGAGCATCATAAATGTAGCTCAAAGCCATCAATATTGCATACAATTCTGCTGTAAATATGGAAAACCCTTTGCCAAGATGATAATTCTTTTGGACATTTAGACTAGGAATGACAAAACCAGAACCACTACCAATGTTATCTAGGACTGAGCCATCAGTGTAAAATTTTTCAGGTGATTACTATAAAACTTGTCAAGATGAACTCTGACATCACTAACCAAGAGATTAAAGTTTTCAGTTTTAGAAACACTTGTGTAATTGTAATCAAAATTCCCACACAAATGCTCCCAAGGGGGAATCTTAGGCGTGATGGGATCTTCAGAAATTGTTGATAAATCAATGTTACAATCAGACATAAGCTTATACGTGTAATTTCTAATTGGTTGTAATAAATAAATGATATTCTAGCTCATTTGGGATAATCTTTGTTCGAGTCCATCAATAGTTCTGCTGTAACTGAGTTCTTAACTGACAGGCTTCTGATCACATATTTTGATACGTCTAAGAGCCGTTGTTCTCCAAAAGGTAACACCTCTGCAGCTTGATAACTTTTGATAGTATTTGCATGAAATGGAACCCCTAAGGCCACACACACACACCTGGCACACACACACACACACACACACACACACACACATGCACACACGCACACGTGCATGCGCAAACGCACACATACAAGGGCAGAGAGAGAGAGAGAGAGAGAGAGAGAGAGAGAGAGACATAGAGAGGGAGAATGTCTGTCTTAATGCGTGCATAAGTGTGTGTGTGTGTGTGTGTGTGTGTGTGTGTGTGTGTGTGTGTGTGTGTGTGTGTGTGTGTGTGCATGTGTGTGACACAGAGAGAGAGTGCGCATGTATGCCCATGTATTTTTTGCGCCCACGTGTGTGTGTGTGTGTGTGTGTGTGTGTGTGTGTGTGTGTGTGTGTGTGTGTGTAATCCACAATTACTATAATTTCGTTATGGCATTGCATCAGATTTACAAGTATAAAAAAGGCAGTCTTTCAAGGTTGTCCGACTTTTTACATGCAATACGTCGGTCTAATCCATTGTGAGATTGTCTTTCAGATGTGTGTGTGTGTGTGTGTGTGTGTGTGTGTGTGTGCGCGCGCGCGCGCGCATGTGTGTGTGTGTGTATGTGTGTGACACAGAGGGAGAGAGAGTGCGCATGTATTTTTGAGCCCACGTGCGTGTGTGTGTGCGTGTATGTGTGTGCTTGCGTGCGCGCGAGTGTGTGTGTATGTGTGTGCGTTTCCTGAGCACTCGCCCAGATGAGGGGAAGAGAGAGATGGAGAATAATAATTCCTTATTATTTTATTATCGATATAATAAGGTGTAAGAAAGGTTTCTTGGATGGGCATAACTAGGAGTGCGAGAGAGAGGAACAGAGCGATAATTGCTTGTTCATTGGACTTTGCGTACCTTACAATTCTATTAAAGTATAGTAAATCATTTCTCTACAATTTTCTCATGCTCGAAATAATAAACTGGCAGTGTCTTATTTTCTTTTTATCAAAATTTCTTTATATTAATTTACCTTTCTGAATTTGTACTATTGATTTTGTTTAAAATGTCAGTACAACTCATGGTTAATCTAACAAGAAGTGTGTCAGTGTTAGTCTGTGTGCGTGCGTGCGTGCGTGCATGTGTGTGTGTGTGTGTGTGTGTGTGTGTGTGTGTGTGTGTGTGTGTGTGTGTGTGTGTGTGCCACACTGTGTGTGTGTGTGTGTGTGTCCGTGCGTGAGCGTGTTTGTAAGTCTGTGTAAAGACAAACATCAGGTGAACACAGCACACTGCTACCTGTTCTGTAAAGAAAGGTCACAACAGAGCACACCCTGTTGTGTAAAGAGAAGAAAGGTCAGGTGAACACAGCACACTGCTACCTGTTGTGTGAAGAGAACAAAGGTCAGGTGAACACAGCACACTGCTACCTGTTGTGTGAAGAGAAGAAAGGTCAGGTGAACACAGCACACTGCTACCTGTTTGTGGAAGAGAAGAAAGGTCAGTGAACACAACACACTGTTACCTGTTGTGTGAAGAGAACAAAGGTCAGGTGAACACAGCACACTGTAACCTGTTGTGTGAAGAGAACAAAGGTCAGGTAAACACAGCACACTGTAACCTGTTGTGTGAAGAGAACAAAGGTCAGGTAAACACAGCAGACTGTTACCTGTTCTGTAAAGAGAGGTCAGGTGAACACAGCAGACAGCTGCTGTTCCGTGATGACCTGCTGTTGTCACAATCAGATTTCAAACGTCAGCGTCCTCCTTCAGGTGATGTGGCTGTGAAGGATAACCACCCCCCCCCCCCCCCCCCCCCCCCCCCCAAAAAAAAAAAAAAAAAAAAAGTCTGGAGGAATGATCTATGCAAGACCGGACTGGCACCACCAGGACAACAACACGTTGCGATGCACAGCACAAACGACAATTCCTACGTTTCACTTCCAAAAGTCTGGCCGTAAACTGGGTGTTTTACCAACTGGTTCAACCAGGAAGTCTCGGCTCAGCTGATGACAGCACGCAGTGTATGACTATGTCACCGCTGACGCCAAGCCACGAAGTAACCTGCTCGGCCAGCAGATCAACGGGAGGGTAGTGAGGGTTAGCGAGTGGGGTGGAGGATATGTGTGAGTGGAAGGGGGAGGGGGGGAGGGGGGAATCACTGCAAACATTCTATGGCCAGCAGGACAGGCCTACTCCCCTCCTTCAGCGTCAGTCTGACTGCACAGTTAACCGTGTCCTCTTATCGTTCGCAGCCACGGGTTGTAACTCGAGTCTACGAGGAACGCGGGTCTCATACACCGAAACCCGCCAGCGGCTTCTAAGATTTAATGATCCAAGCCCCCACCCCCCTTTTTCCACACCCTTTTGCCCCTTCATTCCTTCCCTGTTTAGCTTTCTGCTGTTGGTGTCCGTTTCACAGGCCCAGACACCAGGCCATTTGAAACTGGCAACAGAAAGAGTGATAGTATGAAAGGTACAGTGGATCAAATTTGTAAATTGAAAGAGAAACAGAAACGTAGTGTGTCATAATGTCAAAGCATAACATCAATGGCTTGTCCAACAAAGCCATTACGTCAGTGTTCGTTTACATCATCCTGAACTTGAGCGTTGACTGCTGCTATGTAGAGGGGTTCGTTACTTTGATGATGAAAGCATTTGGGTGTGGAGCTGAGTTTGAAAAACTTTTTTTTCTTCTTGAAGGGTATCCATAAAGCAGTAAACGGGTACGTGATTGAAGTCTGTGAAGGTTAAGGTGACGGAGGGATAGGGGTGTCTTTCAGAATGACAAGCCCTGGACATGGCAAATCTCAGTGTCCACAGTATCCCAACCTTTATCGTGATCTGAAATCCGCACCCCCTATATGAAGCCCAAAGATTTGCACTCCCTGTGCACCCACCAATATCACACCTGCATCCACACCCTCAATCCCCCACCTGTATTTGCATTCCCCTCTCCCTGTTCAACACCCCACCCCCCCACCCACCCCATGACATACCCTGTATTCACAACCGCCGTACTCTTACCAATATCATATACTGTACCCTGTCCACCATACCTGCCACCATGTCGATCACGGCATCCGCGACCCCCCCCTCACCCCCATCCATGTCACATCCTGCATCCACCACTTCGTTTCCATGGTATACCCTGCATCCACGTCCCTAGTATCCCCACATGTCACACCCCTGCAGTCAGTGCCTCTCTACCCCTCACACGTACGTCGATACATGCAGCACCCTGCATATGTGCCTTCTCCCCCCCCCCCCCCCCCCCCCCCTACGCCCATACATTTCACGCGCTGCATCCGTCCTCTCACCTCCAGTTCGCCCAGCCATTTCATACTCTGTATCCTCGCCCACCCACGTCAAACCCTGCTATTGCGCCCGATCTACGCCCAATACACCCACCCATGTCACGCCATGCATTCACGCCCCTCTGCTCCAATAAACTCACCATGCCACGCCCTTCATCTGTGCCCCCTTTGTCCGATACGCCACCTCGTCACGGCCGTCATCCACTCCCTCTGCCTAAACAAGACGCCCACATCACACCCTTCATCTGCGTCCCCTTTGCCCCAATACGCCCACCATGCCACGCCCTTTATCCACACCCCTCTGCCAATACACGACCACCAAACGTCATACCCTTCATCCACACCCGCTTTCTTCCATGTGAAGCCATACATCGTCACCCC
>JADBJO010007230.1:107500-116916 GCA_016801955.1 Conus betulinus
AAAGTCGCTGAAAAACACGACAAGGCTGAATGCATTGATAACATCGCTCAGAACACTTGAATATGGCGGAAAGGCAGTAACTGACAGAGATAACTGCCATCTGCAACAAACTCTGGCACACTGGCAAGAGGCTAACGCCAAAGAGACTCAATCACTAATCGCCACACTTTCAAAGACAGGAAATCCTCAACACTGCCATAACAACCGCAAGACCACTTAGATTAGTAATGTAAGCAATGTAATGTTTGAAGTATTTCTGAATAGGTCATAGTTGCAAACAGGGACCGCTGTATCTGAAAGGTTGAAGTGTCATCGAACAGATCTTTAAACCTTCGCCATAAACTCCTGCAACACCAGGAGGAGTTCTGTCGTGTCTTCACAGATTTCAAACATGACGTTTGACAGAGTCTGTCAAGAGATGCTATGCTGTTAGGAAGAAATTTGATTTCGGGACAAACTTAATCAACATCCGCCATGTGTACGTCAAAGTGACCAGTGCAGTACTCAAAAAGGGCGCGACTGGAAAGTAGTCCCCATATCAGTTAGGATTCGTCAGGGCCCCTTACTCTCCAATACTTTTCAACACAGTCCTGGAATGCATCATGAACGATCCACTTGAAGATCACGTCAACACAATCAGCACTGCAAGAACTGTCATGAACCTTCACTTTGCAGATACTTCGATGGCCTGGCAGGCACTGAACAAGAACTAAATAAACTTGTTAAAGCACTGAATGAAACATCTGCGAGACATACTATGGATATCACTATGGAAGACTAAGCTAATGGCCAGCCACACCACCACCGCCAGTACCGATATAACCATGGATAGAAGCTAGGAACTGTTAAACAGTTCATATATCTGGGGTTTATTTCTGCGGTTTGGGATTTAAATCAAATACTCCATAAAGAGCAGCAAAGACATCAGTTCTGTCCAGACTGAACCCTGTATGGAGAGACAGTAACATCTCAGTGAAACCCAGATCTGGCTCCTGCATGCACGGCTGTATTTTTTCCTATAAGCACAACGCGACATGGACCTGGAAGAAAGCACCCAAGCACAGAAATGAAGAGTCACAGGAACACATACGTCAGATATACTGATTATATTGAACAAGTGTGCCGCACCATCAAAAAAAAAAAGAAAAGAAAAGAAAAAAAAAAAAACATCGGGCCATACGACGATTTGCTGACACCAGCACAGCAAAGAAACTCAGCTGGCATTGTCATGAAGATCCAAACGGCCCTGCTAGAATAATCCTCCAGGAACGTGTTGAAGGAACGAGACCAAGGGGAAGGAGACGATGGACCGACAACACTGATGGAGGACAGGGAAACCATCCGTAGAGCCTAAGGCCTCTGAGCCTAGCCGACAGAATGGGAGGAATGTGGTGAACACTTCCTCAGTGCCATGACAGAATTGGAGGAATGTGGTGAACACTTCCTCAGTGCCATGCCCCAATCTTTTCACACGGACCTGGGAAAAAAGAAACAGATATTAGTGACACCAAGACAACATTTTTTGTATTTCAAATGACTTTTCAATGCAGAGCGTGTGCGTGAATCTAGGATTGTGCCATCTGTTTGCATGTTTCTAATAATTTGGATACACGGCTTTCAAATGTTCTCGAGTGTCAAATATAAAATGTTCATGTTATCATCTTTCTCGGCTAATAAAATGTTAATCATTTTACCTGTCGTCAGTGAAATGTAATTATCATCAAATCTGACCTGTCGGTTCTCTTAGTGAGGTATGACAGGCACTGTTGGACCCGATGTAATAGATGAAAGAACACAACTGGTTTTTCTTTAATTCATTTCTATAATTTATAACTGGCTGAGGAGAGACAGCTTGTGTCTAGCTCTGTTCAGGTACTCGTTACCAGGGCCTAACAATACTTTTCTCTGTTTCTGAATTCAAGAACAAAGACTTCGAATAAAAACGATTAGCTTTTGGCAGCTTACCTTATTCTGAAAAAGATATTAAGCTAGCTTCATGGTATGAAGTCAATATATTGGTATGTATCAGATTACCAAGAACTAATTTAACAGCTCTGCTGTCTGTAGATTGTATTTCATTCAAACAGCTGTGCAGGATTAAAAATAAACATTCATACATCAATTTTTGATCGGACGAGGCTAGTGACTGTGGTAACGGAGCTTTGTTGTTGTTGTATGTATCTTGACCTATGGTTAAGCATTAACTGCTGTCAAACAATTCGACCTTTTCCTCATTGTCACTATCAAATTCTCTCAATTGCGTATGTAATTTCTTGCCAAGTGAGTATCCCCAAAACTTCAAGTGAAAGCTGCGAAGTTTTGACATGTACACTATGATTTTTTTAACGGGGAGAATCCGACATTAATACTTAAACATTTTGTTAGTGTTTTCTCTCCTGAATGTGTCGGCCCATATCACTCCATGTACAAGTTAAATGTATTTATCTCCAGGTGATAAATATCTTGTGCTTAATTCATCTCCCTCGTCTTCTTAGATTTGCATTTGTCTTAATGAAATTAATGAAAATATCGTCTGAATATCATACCGTATGTCTTTTTTTATGGTACCTTAGGTAGGTCGTAAGTAGGAGTAGCACACACAACAGAATAATGACACACTGAAGGTTATGGATATTCTGAAAAGATGACTAGATATTACCGACGCTTACACATTTAGATTCACCAGATTAACAGAAACTGCTGCTGATACAAAACTTCACTTGTTCTACTAGTTTTCACATTTAAGGGCAGTTTTGCAAGTTATTTGTTATTGTACACTTTCAAAGATGAATAGGACAATTTATTATTATAACTCAATTAAAAGAATAATAAAAGGAAGGTTTATGACCTTCAAAGTCAATGCCACAAAACATTAAAGCATCATTTAGGAAAAACACTAGAGAAAAGGGTGTAAGTACAGAGAGAGAGAGAGAGAGAGAGAGAGAGAGAGAGAGAGAGAGAGAGAGAGAGAGAGAGAGAGAGAGCGCACCGCGATCTACACCAAGTGAAGTCGTATTCCCAGCAACGTGCAAAACAACTACATGAAAAAAAATATGGTCGAGACCTGTTTGACGAAGTCAATCAAAAACAGTACAACAGGTCAAAACAACACAAACGTATTTCACTCGACGCCTCTCCATACCCATCTGTTCCCCTATCCTCTGGCTCCTCCACAAAAACATCAATTTACATGGTTGCTCGAAAGTGTCAACTCACTCGCTGCCCCTCCCCCCCCCCACCCCGCGCACATAAACACACAAAAACACGAGCGCCCGCGTACACACATACAACGCACACACACACACACACACACACGAGCGCGCCCGAACACACACAAACAAGCGCGCGCGCGCGCGCGCGCGCACACACACACACACACACACACTGAGAAAAACGCAAGTACACACACACACACACACACACACACACACACACACACACACACAAGCGCAAGCGCGCGCACGCTCTCACAACTATACATGCGCGCGCACTATTTATATAACCATGCGCGCCCGCACGCAAAAAATACATCCCACACACACAGACACACACAAATACGCGCACACAAAACGTGCTCGCTAACATACACACACACACACACGCGCGCGCGCGCGCGCGCGGGCGGTCGCGTCTGCACGTGTATACGTATACAACCATGTGTGTGCGCACGCACACATATTCATATTCAACTATACGCGCGCGCACAGTAGACGTCTCTTTCTCTCTCTCTCACACACACACACACACACCACACACACACACACACACACAGGCACGCACGCACGCACGCACACACACACACACACACACACACACACACACACACACACACACACACACTCCACAGCACAGCACAGCGCACACACACACACACCCACACACACACACACCACACACCACCACCACCACCACCACAACAACACAACACAGCACAGCACAGCACACACACACACATACAACACAACACAACAAAACACAACACAACAGAGCACACACACACACACACATACAAACGCATAACACCCCGCGCACATAAAAACACACAAAAACACGAGCGCCCCGCGCACACACATACAACGTCCGCACACACACGTGAGCGCTCGAACACACAAACAAGCAAGTAAGCGCGCACACACACACACACACACACACACACACACGCACGCGCGCGCGCGCGCACGCGCACGCACACACACACATACACACACACAAAGCGCGAGCACGCTCACGACTATACACATGCGCGCGCACTAATTATATAGCCATGCGCGCGCCCGCACACAATACACACAATTTACACACACAGATACACACAAACACGCGCAGACAAAAACACACACAACGCGCACACTCACACACACACACACACACACACACACACACACACACACACACACACACACTTCAACCAAACGCGCACACGCTAGACGTATGTATCACACACACACACACACACACACACACACACACACACACACACACACACACACAGAGGCATGCGCGCGCTCGCGCTCGCGCACACACACACACACTCCACACACAGCACACACCACATCACACATACACACACAACACACCACACCATACCACGCCACCACCACACACACATACAAACACATATGTACGTCTCCTCAGTGGAAGCCAGTACAGAGTGTGGAACATCACCACTTACTCTTGGCTCGGGTTCTGCTGCATGACTTTGAACTGATTTGACTTCTTGAAGTCAAAAAATGTTGCTAACCTTTTTCTTTTCGAGTTTTTTATCTTATGTGCATCAGCTTTTTTCTTTTACGGGCCTGATGTACTATAAATATATTTTTCCAGAGAGGCTTTTTAAAAACGATCTTCTGGCATTTTCAAATAAATACAATTCCAGCAACACTTCTACGCGAAAAGAAAGAATTCAAATGTCTGTCAAATTCCTTGTGTGTAATAAAAGAATTTGGACTTTGATGACAAGATATAGTCTCATCTTCCTCTCCTTAACTCTTGACATCAGGAGTGAGGCTTGACTATAAATTGCTCTACAAGAATGTGTCTTACCAACGTCCATGCTTGTCAAAAGATATCGTGCTAACAAAGCTTCCAAATTTAATGGGAAACCATGACAGTTTCTTATTATTATTCTTAATTCTTTTCTTTTTTTTCTACACGTGCACATTTTTGGATTCGGATATTTCAGAAAGAGGAAAATCAGAAAAATACACTGCTGGTTTTAGCAACAACTTTGTTGCTGTGATTTACCGTGAAAACGACGAATGACTGGCGGGAGAAGAATGTGAAAAGGATCAAGGAATGACCGGAGAAGAGCGTTACAATGGTAAGTGACTAACTGGAGAATAACATGGAAAAGATGAATAACCGACTGGAGACGAACCTGAAACGATGACTGACTGACTGACTGGAGAGGACTTGAAAGCGACGAATGATTGACATCAGAGGAAAGTGACAATGACTGCTGACTGGACGAGAATGTGACCACAATAAATGGCTGATGCAACAAGAGTATGAGAATGACGAATGATGAACGGGACGTGAAGGCAATGTGAGAATGACAAGAAAAGGGACAATGATGAATAAATGACGGGGGAAAGGAGAGGAAGATGAAAGTGGGATGGAAGAAGAACGAGAGAGAGAATGAAAGAAAAAAATTGTTCGGACGAGGTAATAAGAATGTGAAAGGAACGCATAATGGATAGGGTTAAAACGGAACTTAAGAATAGTGAAGGAAGTATGAAAGGAATGAACGTCAACGATGAGTAATAGACAATTATAAATGATATGTGGGATGAGTTGCCATTACATCCATGAAGCAGAGGAGAAGAGAATCTTAAAATGATGTACGGCGGACAGGGCAGTAGCATGAGAAGGTTCAGAAGAGGGAAAAGACAAGAGGAGCATGAGAATGACTGATTCAGCTATATGAAAATAGCACAGCCTGAGAATGATCCAGTGAGGGACAAACTGGGGGAAAATGAAACGAGAGAACAATGCTTGTTTCACGAGGTGAAAAGAAGAAAAGGTGAAAATGATGGGACAGGAGACAAGACACGACGAGAGGGAGAGAGGAAAAAAAGCTTCAGGACGATGAACTACATAAAATAAAGATACTGTCTGAATGATCCAATAAAGGAAGAAATAGATGAAGTGATGACGAGAATGATGGACGAAGTGAGAAGATAAAAACGCGAAATGGACGAGATGAATGGAGAAGAACGTGAAGACGGTGTATAATGGACGGGGGAAGAACGCAAGAAATGTCAGTGATGGATAAGCTGAAAGTAGCGAATGATAGACGGGATTAAAAGAATGCAAAGACGTTAACGGAAGGAATGGTTTGTGATGGACAAGAACAAGAGAACGTAAGTGTGACGAAGGAAGGAAAGAAGGAATATGGATAACAGATACAATAAAAACAAGAAACCGTGAGGTTACAACTAAATGACAAGAGCGAGAACATGGTGCATGATCGACGGGACTAGAACTCGATAAGTATGGGCGGATTGAGAAAAGAGCGTGAGAATGACGAAAGAGGGACAACAGGAGAAGGAAAAGGGGTCAATAACAGACAGAAGAAATCCTAAAGAACGGTGAAAGACAGGAGAAAAGACGAACGTGAGAATGATGAAAGAAAGATGGGGAAGAACGAACGTGAAAATGGTGAAAAGGTTATGGGAGACTAACATGTGAGTGATGAAGGGCAGTTCGGATGAGACGGCAAGAGACTGAGGACGGCGCATCTGGCCCCGATCGGAAGAAAACAGGCAAAGGCGACAATGATAAAAGGATGGACGAAAGGAGAGTGGGATGAATCATGATCGACATGATTAAAGCATCAGCATCATGAATGAGGGGTAGGATGAACAGAGAAAGTGGTATCTATGAACGAGAGGTGAAAAGAAGAATGTGAGAATGACAGATGACGTATGAAAGGTGACGGACAGAATTGTGGATGCGAATACATCGTGAGAACGATGAAGGGATAAGAAGGAAATGAAGAAAGGAGTGTGAGGCAATAGATTAAATTGAACACTAGACAGTGTGGGAATGGTGCAGTGATGGCCAGAATAAAAGGAACGAAACAAGGGAAGGATGAATGTTTACAAAAAAGAAGAGGAGAGGTGAGAATGATGAACAGGAAACTGGAGAAGGGAGATAAGAGGAAGGAACGTGGGAAGTCCATGAAAATCGGACGTCGTAAGAGTAATCTAAAGATGAATGGAATGAGAACAGAACCAGAGAAAAACGAATGCTGGATGCGATCAGAAAAGAAGAATGGAAGAATGACGAATGACAGACGAAATTACGAAGAGAACGTGGGAACGGTGAATGGCGAACTTGATGAAGAGGATGACGCAAAAATGATGAATGTTGAAAGAAAGGAAGAGTAAAAATTATGAATGTTGGACTAGCGGGAAAGTTGTGAACGACTAATATCGGACAGGGAAAACGTGAGAAGAAAGCGTTTTGGAGAGCGGGGAAACCTGAGAATGATGAATGTTAGACGGAGTTAAACGTGAGAATATTGAATGTTCGATCGGGGAAATAGTGAAAATAATGAATGTCGGATGGGGGGGAAAAGGTCAAACAATGAATGTTGGACTGAGGCAAACGTGAAAATGATGAATGCTGGATGGAGGAAACGTAAATATGAAACATTTTGGAGTGGCGAAAAATATGAGAATGGAGAATATTGAGCGGGGAAAAACGTGAAAATAATAATGTAGGACAAGGGGGAAAAACTTGAAAATGATGATGTTGGACTGGGGAAAACGTGAGAACGATGAATGCTGAGGTGGGGGAATATGACAATGAATGTTTGAATACTGGAAAACATGAATGTTGAACAGGTGGGCGGAGTGTAGAGGAGGGAGGGAAGGGCGGGGTGGGGCGTTGACAGTGAAAAACGCTGATTGAGGACAAGGTAAGAATGATGAAAACTGGACTGCAAGAAAAGGTGACAAGGGTTAATGACCAAGTATGGTAAAACACGTGAATGTTGGACGGGAGGTGCGTGCGTGCGCGCGGGTGTGTGTGTGTGTGTGTGTGTGTGTGTGTGTGTGTGTGTGTGTGTGTGTGTGTGTGAAGGGGAAAGGAGGTGGGGGAGAGTACTGGGAGGGAAGGGGGGGGAGAGCACGTGAAAATGACCAATGTAGGACATGAGGAAAAGATGAGAACTAGAAGTGTTGAACTGCGGGAAAAACGTGAACATGAGGAATGTTGGACTGCGGAAAAACGTGAAAATGAGGAATGTTGGACTGCGGAAAAACGTGAAAATGAGGATGCTGGACTGCGGAAAAACGTGAAAATGAGAAATGTTGGACTGCGGAAAAAAAAAACGTGAAAATGAGGAATGCTGGACTGCGGAAAAACGTGAAAATGAGGATGTTGGACTGCAGAAAAACGTGAACATGAGGAATGTTGGACTGCGGAAAAACGTGAAAATGAGGAATGTCGGACTGGGCAAAGGGCAAATATGATGGACTGCGGGGACTTGAGAGGGGCGGGGGGGGGTTGGAGTGGGGAGATGAAACGCGAAAATGGTGAATGCCGGACGGGAGAAAACTGAGGCAATAATGAATGCTGGACTGGAGGGGAAGAGAAGAACACAGAACAGATGAATAACAGATGGAAGGCTGGTGCCACGCTGGTGAACGAAGGACGGATGAGGAAAGCGAAGGAATGAAAAGGGCGTGAAAATGATGGCCGTAACGAAAACAGGACAGCGACAGAGTAACAGTGGGCACAATCAGCACAGAATGAAACGGAATGAGAAGACGGTAACGCGTTAATAATGAATGGCTGACACGATGAGGTGAAGAGAACACAAAAACGCCGAATGAAAGACGGGGGCAGAACATGACAACAGTACATGAAGAACAAGGTGAGAAGAAGAGAACATGACAACAGTACATGAAGAACAAGATGAGAAGAAGAGAACATGACAACAGTACATGAAGAACAAGATGAGAAGAAAAGAACATGAGAATGACAACAGATGACAGGAACGGTAACTGAGGAACGTGGGAAAGATGAATGGTGGACGAGTGACGATTAAAAAAAAAAGTGAAACTGATTTTTGATGCTCTGGAGGAGGAAAGGAGTTTCAGAGAATGAATGATGGATGGGAGAAGAACATAAGAACGATAAATGACGGGCGAGATGGGAACGGAAGAACTAGATGTAGCTGAATATGGTGCGTCCATCACACTGTTCAATACCGCCGGAAGAGAAGTACAGGGGTTGTGACGGCAATGACTGTATCATAAGTTCGTAGCAATGCAGAATAATAGATCAGCAGAGTACGAAATGAACTGTTTATAGTACAGAATAAAAAAACGGGGTGGGGGGTGGGTGGGGGGTGGTACTGCAGGACTTCAGAGAACGGAGACGTTAGTGGGAAAAGATCAAAAATG
>JADBJO010007231.1:0-5000 GCA_016801955.1 Conus betulinus
AACGATTGCGTGAAAAAGTATAATATTACGATCAAGGATAATAAACATCTAAACGAATCACTTTGTTTTAGGAACATATTTGCAATTAACAAAGGCTCAAAACTGTACTATGATATAATGGTAGAAAATAATCTGAGACCAAAATGCTGTTACAAATGGGACTTAAAGCTCTCAACAATCCATGACTGGAAATCGTGCTTCCACGATATACATGAAATAAATGACGTAAAGCTTAAATGGTTTCAGTTGAAGATTGTACATCGATGCCTAGGTACGAACATTATCCTAAAGAAATTGGAATAGTTGATCACGATACTTGTAATTTCTGTGGAATGCACAAGGATAGTATTGATCACATGTTTTGGAAATGTGACATCGTACAGGTTTTTTGGAACAATCTCATTGATTTAATGAAAGAAAGGTGTATAAATGCAAGAAATGTACGATTAACAGAATCATTTGTGTTGCTCGGTTATGACAGTAACATTTTTACAGACAGCATCTTTTCTTTCTTAATATTGTTTGCAAAATACTATTTGTATACTTGTAAACTAATGAAACAAAATCCACAGATGTCTGTCTTCCTGAAAAAATTAAAATTCAGATATAAAATCGAAGAATATAATGCCTGTTTACAATTAAACCAGAAAAAATTCTCTAACAATGGATAACATACACACCATTATTATCTGACGACTAATCAATCAATAATATACTTTACAAAATACAGTTATACGTATAATAAACACAATTATATCGGATTGTGTCAATTCATTTGATTCACCTAACAATCATTATCCTTTGCCCATCTGTTCTCTTATGATCACATACACTTAATTTCAGGTGATCATTTTTTTTTTTTTCTTCTGAAAAATGGCTACCTTTGTTCCCGCATGTAATCAAATATTTCATATTTGTATGTTACACTACTTATGGTTGATATAGGTCTTGTTTGCCCATGTACTCTCCACTGTGTTTTACAGATTGTTTGTCCAACATCCAAACCTGATTTAAAACATGTTACTGAAAACATTTGAGGTCACGTACAAACCCAATCCTATCTATCTCTCTCTTCCCCCCCTCCATCTCTCTCTCTCTCTCTCTCTCTCTCTCTCTCTCTCTCTCTCTCTCTCCTACTATTTTTTGCTAGCTTTATGTTTGATTCACTTATTATGATTATGATTTCTTTTATGTATTTGCTATTGTCATTTTGTTTAAAGCAATTAAAAGGGTAAAAAAAAAAAAAAAAAAAAAAAAAAAAAATACTTATATAGCGCCTATTCTCGGCTAGAGACCAAGCTCTAAGCGCTTTACAATCAACTCTCGTTTACACAATGGGCTGCCTACCTGGGTAGTGCCGACTGAAGAGCTGCCAGCTGGCGCTTCATTCAGTCGTTTCCCGTGTCATCCAGTCAATATCGTTCGATATCGTTCACTCAAGTTCTTTACTTCCTTCATTCTTTCCATTTCTCACGCAGGGTGCATGCTATGTGTAACGTGTCGTCCATACCAACGGCCAAACTGGCCTTCTCTTCCGAAGTTGGTGATGGGATTTTACGTGTGTGCAAGATATTATGCGTGCGTTCACACACGGAACCTCGGATTATAGTCTCATTCGAAGGACTGTATGAGAAATGGAGTCAGAACCAATGTTAACTCTGAGGGAAAAATCCCCCTGTACCGAAACGCCCCAGCGGAGATTCGAACCCGCAACCCCAGGATCACCAAGATCAGTCCGGCGCTCTACGAACTGAGCCATTCCGGCTCTCAATAATAAGAGCTTTCTACTATTTACTTCTACTTCCTACTACATACTTCTCCTACAGAGGTGATTTTTACAAGCAAAAACATGGATGTGCTATGAGTTCTGTTTCTCCCATTGTTGCTAACCTGTATATGGAACAGTTTGAGCATACTGCACAGTCCACTGTACTGAATCCCCCTTCATTCTGGTACAGATACATTGATGATACTCTAACCTCTATAGAGAATCAGATATTGATTACTTCACTCAGCATCTTAATTCAGTCGACCGGAACGTCCAGTTCACTGTTGAGACTGAAGTAGATGGCAAGATAGCCTTCCTTGACACTTTATTGCAACGTCTCCCCGATGGCAGCATCAAAACTTCAGTGTACAGAAAACCCACACATACAGACCAGTACCTGAACTTCAACTCCCATCATCCTCTACAGCATAAACGTTCTCTGTTGTACGTACCTTGCTGCACCGAGCTGATACTCTGGTGAAAGAAGAAGAAGACCGCAAAAGAGAAAAAGCCCACGTGAAACAAGCATTTAAAGTCTAATTACTATCCAGACTGGATTTTTGATGCCCCATGTCCCAACCAGATAAAAAAAAAAACACTGTACAGCATAAGGGTAGGAATTCCTTATGTGAAGGGCACTTCAGAGAGGCTTTCCCGGGTATTTCAACAACATGGCGTCAGTTTATTTCACAAACCCACCAATTCTCTCCAATCTCAACTGACGTATTAAAGACATTACAGACAAAGGGAAACAGTGTGGAGTAGTAATCTACCACATTAAATGCTGTAATTGTGATCAAGACCATATTGGTGAGACATAAAGACCTTTTCACAAACGGTTCAAAGAACATCAGACCAGGCCTGAATCAGCATTCAAAGAACACTGCTTGAGAGAGAAACATGATATCTCTCTGGATAACACCACACTGATGGAACTGAACCCAACTTTCTCAAAAGGAAGGTGAAGGAGGCCATTCAGATAAAAACAAGAAGACCCAGCCTCAACAGGGATGGGGGACTTGAGTTAAATCCCATCTATGACAGCATTTTAAGACCTGTGGTGAACTCTAACTTACCTCTAGTGAACTCGGACTTACAACCTGCAGCTATTGTGAACTCTGCTGCAGTGAACTCGAACTCACGACGCATTCACCAGCAGCTCCCTTTATTGCTTCAGTTGACTGATGAAGGCTGGTTGTGGCCCAGCCGAAATATTTCAGTAAGTGTGATTCTTTTCAGCCTTTTCTTGGTTCTCCTGGCAGATGGAGTATCCCACGGACGAACGAACAATGGTAAGTTGAGCAAACCAGTAGTGGGGGAACACTGATGCAGGCTGTCAGTGCCTCCATCATCACAGCAATTACTTGGCAAAGATTTAAAAGGAAGCAAAGGGTTGTAAGAGAGAAAGAAAACGAGAATCTGTTTAAAGAAAAGGGTATTAGTCCATCTTGAAAACGGAACAATTTAAGTCGCCTGCTCAGAGGCCATTTGTCTGAGATTCAGACTCTTCGGTGAGACAGGGGTGTTTGTGTTGGTTCTCCCACGCCATCAAACGGAGATATGCCACACTCTACATTTTTATAGTATTCTCATCATCACCAAGGTTCAAAACAGAATCCAACAGCATCTCAGTGCAGCAAGTGATGGAGTAGAAAAGGTAAAACGAGAAGAAAGGGTTTTAGGTATAACTAGATAGGTAGATAGACGAATAGATGGGTAGCTAGATATCTAGACATATGAATAGATAGATAGATCGACAGATAGACGGATAGATAGGTGGATAGAGATGGATAGATAGATAGATAGATAGATAGATAGATAGATAGATAGAGATATAGAGAGATAGATAGTGTGTGTGTGTGTGTGTGTGTGTGTGTGTGTGTGTGTGTGTGTGTGTGATCGGTTGATGATGGTAATAAAGCCTATGAAAAGGACAGAGACCTGTATGACATTGTTCATGTTTCTTCTCTCCCTAGTTTTTTTTTTCTCCCTGTTGTGTACATGCACGCGTATCCATGCATATAGTCACAGACAGGAGAGCAAGCTCTTACGATTGATGTGGTCAATGTTTTGCAGAGAAACGGCTGATGCGGAGGGGCAAGAAGCTTATGGCAAGAGAAAATACCGTATAGCTTGCAGCATGACGGGGGAAGGGAGACAGGAGAAATACTGTTTGGCTTGCAGCATGATGGGGAAGGTAGACCGTAAGGTAAAAGTATTCATTTATTTCTTCCACTTTCCTGATCTTATTTTTCTCTCCTCTCTCTCTCTCTCTCTCTCTCTCTCTCTCTCTCTCTCTCTCTCTCCCTCTCTCTCTTCTTCCATTGCATTATGAAAGTAATAATGTTTGGAGCTCCATGCCAACACATACAGACAGGGAGGCAGGGTGACACTGACAGTATCATTGACTTTGCACTCATTAGACCAAAAATCACAGCAGGTATGAGTGCAGAAGCATTTCTTCATCATGGAAGTGACCATTTCCCTGTTGTGTTCAGTTTACATAAACCATCAAAAGTTACACAAACGAAACAAAAGGACCCTGTTCAATACAACAACAATGAAGGGGATATTATAGGAACGTTAAGAAGTAGAAGATGCAAAAGAAACAATGCTACAACCAAACAAATCGTCCAACCCCTTTGGTGGAATATAGACACGGAAACAGCCTGGAAAGAGAAAGGCAAGGCTGTAAGAAGTTGGCAGAGAGAACGAAGAAAACCTTACCCTGATCTAGCTATTAAAACAGACATGAATCAGAAGACTGAACAATTCGAAAGAATAGCTGAAGAAGCAAAAGAAACCAAGTGGCTACAGTTTTGTCTGTCACTTAATTATGACACAACACTGACTCGGTTCTAATACTTCTATAGTCGCATGGAAGGTAAAACAAAAAAAAAAACGCAACCCCAGATATATTAGACGCTGATGGGATCACAAAACTGAAGACAAATTTAGAGAAAGGGTCGGCTCTACTTGAACGTTTCATAGAACGGAGTGATCAAAGAAATCTGGAGGAAAGGAAGAAATATTTGACCACATTAAACCAACATCTAGCTCAGACTGGCATTGATCATGAAATCACAGAATCTGAACTGGATGACGCAATAGCTAGATGTACTAAGGATAGTGCTCTAGCACCAGACAAAGTACGGTATGCAGATACCAAACAGCTCTCAGAAGAGGAGAGAGCCAAACTCTTCAGTCTCTACCAGAAGAGTTTTGATAAAGG